>SJYC01102057.1:0-23825 GCA_006408675.1 Madoqua kirkii | reverse complement strand
TTGTACAGGAGACAGGGATCAAGACCATCTCCATGGAAAAGAAATGGAAAAAAGCAAAATGGCTGTCATTTTGCCTTTGTAAGGGAGGCCTTACAAATAGCTGTGAAAAGAAGAGAGGCGAAAAGCAAAGGAGAAAAGGAAATATATAAGCATCTGAATACAGAGTTCCGAAGAACTTCTCTTAGCTAATTTGAAATAAAAAGTTGCCGTTTTCATCTGTTTTGTGGCATGTCTCTCTGGCAAGCTTTCATTATCTATAGGATTCTTTCCTTACTCTTTTTTTTTCTTGTAATAACTGAAAAACTTGACATCAGTAATTTTTGGTAGCTTTCCAAACTTTATATAGCTTTTCTTTTACTTTCATGTCGTCTTCAACAACAGGCAGCTGCTTTTTGAGATTCCACACACACACAAACACAAATTTATTTAAACCTCCCCTTTCCTTAACTGTAACTTTCCCTAGCCTGATCACTTCCAGTCTACTTCCAAGCTGAATTCCTCTTTGGTATAGACACTTGTTCTGGAAGTAAGCCCTGGTTGATTGGTTCCAAGAGCTCTTAAGGGTTAGTTCACAGATCTCCTCTACCCATCCATTATCTGAGTGGTCAAAACTCCTTTCAATTTCAGTTGCTAGTCTCACGTTGACCTGCTGAACTTTCCGGTGAATTCCCGTTGGAAATTTTGGGGTTCTTCTATTCCCTAGTCTGTCAAATGCCCCAGTACGTACTTCTGCTTTCTTTTATACTGAAGCTGATGCTCTGGAGGGCCTGTTGACACCAGTGGCATATCCCCAAGCTACTGGTATTTGAGATTTGATAGGGATAACGTAACACCCAGTTTTACTGTAAATACTGCTCGTGGGTTTCAGGGTTTGCTATCTAGCTGTTATGGATATTTTTATGTGGGGATCCAGGGAGAATAAAGAACTACACTGCTACCACTGCCATCTTCCCAGAATCACTCAAGTGATTTCTTTTACTGGACTCCTGGGTCTGGCTTTTTTCTTTCTTTCATATTATTAGACAGGAAACTAAAATTCCAGGTGGTCTGGTTCAGTTCCAACACCTGGCAACTCCAATGCTTCCCCAAAGACCAAAGACTCCAGGGGACCTGGCTTCACATTAAGCTGAGGATGTACTCGCTCTGGCAGGAGCAGCCAATTTTTAACACTGAGCTCTCAGAGCACTCGTCGCCTTTCCCTTCAGCCTTCCCAGCTTGGGGCAGGCGGAGCAACACTCTAGGGCTGAGACTAGAAAACCGGGCCCACAGTCTTGCCGAGGGGTCCTGCTGGACAATGCTGCTAGGCGTGGCCTGTGCCCAGTCACTCAGTTGTGTTCAGCTCTTTGCGGCCCCGCGGCCCCATGCATCCACCAGGCTCCTCTTGTTTGTGGAATTTTCCAGGCAAGAATACTGGAGTGGTTGCCACTTCCTCCTCCAGGAGATCTTTTCAACCCAGGGATCGAACCTGAGTCTCCAGAATCTCTTGCATTGACAGGAGGATTCTTTACCACTAGCACTGCCTGTGAAGCCCCAGGTACAGCCTAATTCTCTGCTATTCCATGTGGCGAATAACTGTAAAGGGATTTTTTTGTTGTTGTTTGGCTGTGCTGCACGGCTTGCCTAATGTCAGTTCCCCAACCGGGAGACTGAACCTGGGTCACAGAAGTGACAGCCCAGAAGCCTAACCACTAGGCCACCAGAGAACTCCCAAGCAAAGGGATTTCTAAACCTCATTGTTACTTCATCCTTTTCAAGAAGCAAGGGAAAAAAAAGTCAAAACTATAACAAGCAAATAAAAGTAAACAGATGATAGAAGCTACGCCATCAGCCAGCAAGGTCCGTGAAATCTTCCAGAGGAGACAGAGGCCCCACAGCTTGATGCCTGAGAGGACAGACTCGCACTGCGCTGCCCAGTGCGGGGGTCACTGGCCACACGTGGCTACTGAGCATCTGAAGGGTCGCCAGCACTCCAGCTTCAGAAGACACATTGAGCTTGGAGGATTTAATGTGAAAAAATAACGTAAAGAACCTCAATAATTTCATGTTCCTTACAGATGAAGTGACATTTTAGACATACTAAGTTAAATAAAAAATATTTTTTAAACAATTTCACCTTTTTAATGTGGCTATTAAAAATTTCTGTATTGCATATGTGACTCAGACTATATTTCTCCTGGTCTAAGAAATCAAAGGCCTTCCTAGGTGGTGCCAGTGGTAAAGTATCTGCCTGCCAATGCAGGAGATGCAAGACTCTCGATCCCTGGGTCAGGAAGATCCCCAGGAGGAGGAAATGGTAACCCACTCTAGTATTCTTGTCTGGAAAATTCCACGGACAGAGGAGCCTGGCTGGCTATAGTCCATGGGGCTACAAAGAGTTGAACACAACTGAGCTACTGAGCTGAAGCAAGGGAAAAAAAAGTCAAAACTATAACAAGCAAATAAAAGTAAACAGATGATAGAAGCTACGCCATCAGCCAGCAAGGTCCGTGAAATCTTCCAGAGGAGACAGAGGCCCCACAGCTTGATGCCTGAGAGGACAGACTCGCACTGCGCTGCCCAGTGCGGGGGTCACTGGCCACACGTGGCTACTGAGCATCTGAAGGGTCGCCAGCACTCCAGCTTCAGAAGACACATTGAGCTTGGAGGATTTAATGTGAAAAAATAACGTAAAGAACCTCAATAATTTCATGTTCCTTACAGATGAAGTGACATTTTAGACATACTAAGTTAAATAAAAAATATTTTTTAAACAATTTCACCTTTTTAATGTGGCTATTAAAAATTTCTGTAATTGCATATGTGACTCAGACTATATTTCTCCTGGTCTAAGAAATCAAAGGCCTTCCTAGGTGGTGCCAGTGGTAAAGTATCTGCCTGCCAATGCAGGAGATGCAAGACTCTCGATCCCTGGGTCAGGAAGATCCCCAGGAGGAGGAAATGGTAACCCACTCTAGTATTCTTGTCTGGAAAATTCCACGGACAGAGGAGCCTGGCTGGCTATAGTCCATGGGGCTACAAAGAGTTGAACACAACTGAGCTACTGAGCTGTACACACAGGATGCCATAAGTCCTGGTGTTAAAGCCCAGGCAGACAGTGCCACTTACTGTTCATGTGAAGGGGTGACTTTCCTCTCTACGTATCCACCTTTCACCAATATACAAGGAATAATAAACAGACCTAATCTGCAAGCCTGTTGTGAAAAGTAAGTTAGATTAATGCATGTAAACATTTAGTACAAGACCTAGACAAAGGAAGTGTTCCAAAGCGGAAGCTGCCCTGGTATCATCGCCTAGCAAAAGGTGGAAAACCAGAAAATAAAGGTTTCCGATCTGGCTCTGCCCACATCTGGTTCTATGATACAGGTTTAAAAAAAAAATCCCTTAGAGCCTCTGTTTCTTTTTTAGAAAGTCAGGAGCTAATAATCTTCCTCATTGAGTTGTTCTAAGGACTGAATTCATCTCATCAACATGTATTTACTGAGCACCTACTATGAGCGAGGCATTGTTCTGGGCAATGGGGAGAGAGCAGTGAAGAAGTCAGATAAAGTTCCTGTCCTTCGGGAGTTGGCATTCTAGCGGAAAAGGGCCATGTGAAACACTATTACAGAATGTAATGTCTGGAGAGATATGAAGGAAACAGAGCAGGGTCAGGGCAGAGCTGTAGAAATGCTACCTTAGCGGGTAAAATGCCTCTTCCAGGGTTGACATCTTAAGAGAGATGGTGAGACATGTGGGAAAGTGCCATTAGGACAGAAGGAAGAAGCACTACCAGGCCCCGGGGCAGGGGGATGTCGGGTGAGCCTGGGGAAGAAAGAGGTAGCCGGTGTGCAGCTGGATAGCAAGGAGGGGCACAAGAGGAGGCTGGGCCAGACCCCGGGGCACTGGGGGCCTTGAGAGGAAGGCCAGGTCTCCTAGTACGAGGGGACCTCCAGAGAGTTTCACATAGGTTTTAAAAGGATCCCTCAGACACACTGAGAGAGGCAACCCATGCGTGGGGCTCAGCGCAGGGCTTACCTTGTTGCAACAAGGTAAACACAGGAGCAAGTGATGGCAGAGCAAAGAGATGGGGCAACTTGGCTCCACAGGCCCCCGGATGGCACAACACCTGTTAGAGAAAGGGGCCCTGGAATTAGGGGGCATGGTCAGAAACACTGGTGGTTCCCCAGAGAACTGCAGCCCAAGTCAGCACTTTGCAATCGGGTCACCCCAGAGCCAGCGTCCTCCGTCGACCTGCACAGTGCAAAAGGCAGACAGCAGGTCACAGCTCAACGAGGAGCCTGGTCTGCTCCTCCAACACGAAGCCCATGGCCACACCCGCAGCAACACACTGGCTGGCGGGAAAGCGATTCTGAAACGTGTGTAATTACAAAATCCATTCAAATGATATTGTCTGTCACTGCAGAGAACAGTCATTGTGAAAACATAGAAAGCACAAATAAAAAGAAATTAAATTCCAACCTTCTAGACTCTTACAGCCAGAAACCACGGTCAGTAATATGCTTGTCAATATAGATATTCAGATACTTGTGACTATGTAAACATCAAGTATTTTCTTATGCAAATATAAATGTTTATGTGTTATGCATGCTTTTTCAAAAACAGCACTATTTTCTGTAACTTGTGCGGTAACCTGCTCGTTTCACTTTTGTTGCTCATGAGGCAACCCATGCGTGGGGCTCAGCGCAGGGCTTACCTTGTTGCAACAAGGTAAACACAGGAGCAAGTGATGGCAGAGCAAAGAGATGGGGCACACTTGGCTCCACAGGCCCCCGGATGGCACAACACCTGTTAGAGAAAGGGGCCCTGGAATTAGGGGGCATGGTCAGAAACACTGGTGGTTCCCCAGAGAACTGCAGCCCAAGTCAGCACTTTGCAATCGGGTCACCCCAGAGCCAGCGTCCTCCGTCGACCTGCACAGTGCAAAAGGCAGACAGCAGGTCACAGCTCAACGAGGAGCCTGGTCTGCTCCTCCAACACGAAGCCCATGGCCACACCCGCAGCAACACACTGGCTGGCGGGAAAGCGATTCTGAAACGTGTGTAATTACAAAATCCATTCAAATGATATTGTCTGTCACTGCAGAGAACAGTCATTGTGAAAACATAGAAAGCACAAATAAAAAGAAATTAAATTCCAACCTTCTAGACTCTTACAGCCAGAAACCACGGTCAGTAATATGCTTGTCAATATAGATATTCAGATACTTGTGACTATGTAAACATCAAGTATTTTCTTATGCAAATATAAATGTTTATGTGTTATGCATGCTTTTTCAAAAACAGCACTATTTTCTGTAACTTGTGCGGTAACCTGCTCGTTTCACTTTTGTTGCTCAGTCTGACTCTTTGCGACCCCATGGACTGCAGCACGCCAGGCTTCCCTGTCCTTCACTATCTCCCAGAGCTTGCTCAAACTCATGTCCACTGAGGTGGTGATGCCATCCAACCATCTCATCCCATGTCGTCCCCTTCTCCTCCTGCCTTCAATCTTGCCCAGCAACAGGATCATTTCCAGTGAGGCAGCTCTTCGCATCAGGCGGCCAAAGCACGGGAGCTTCAGCTTCAGCATCGGAAAGGTCTGACTGGCTAGCCAGGGTTAGACTGGCTCCTTTCACTTACTATTCATATGTACTGTATAAGCCTTCCAAGGTGGTTAAATTTCAACAGACAGCATTGTTTGCTTTTTTACTCTTTCAAAGCCATTTATTATTTTGCTTTTATATAATTGTATACAATATGTATCATACATTTCTTCCTATTTCTTTTTCTAATTTTGATCTTCACACCAAGGCAACAAGTATTCAAATTAAAACTATATACAGATAGGTATAGATAGATAGGTACAGATAGATAGGTATATATGTAGTTTTTCTACAGATAGAAAAACAAAGGTTTTTCTGCTCAAACAATTTTTACAAATCAGGTATTAAAATACATCTTCTGAAAACATTTATAGGTTTTTTCATTTTCAAGAATTTTTGCTGAAATAGTTTACAATGCTGTGCTGGTTTCAGATGCCCAACAAAGTGATTCAGTTACACACACACACGCACACACACACATATTCACTTTTTACACTCTCTTCCATCTCTTCCATTACAGGTTAATCTGAGATACTGAGTTTAGTTCCTTGTGTGTCCGTTTTGATCACCTATTTTATATCTAGTGTGTGTTCAGTTGTGTCCGACTCTTTGCGACCCCATGGACTGCAGCCCGCCAGGCCCCTCTGTCTATGGAATTTTCCTTAATTTCTCCCTCCCTCCAGATAGCATCCTTTTTTAATGCTCCATGGGATACATCAAGTATTCAAAAAGAACACTTTATTCAGCAGTCCCCTATTGGTGAATATATGGGCTGTTTCCAATTTGAGCTAACAACTGTGAGCGGCCATCACCACCCCACCCGCCACCCCCCAAGCTTCCGGTGGTGGTGCCCAGCCTGCCACATCTGTTCTGACACTTACAGCAAACTCCTCGGGAGTCACTTTCAGGACATCGAAGACAACGGCGTCGTAGCTCTTGCTGGCATAGTCGCAGCTCTGGCCCTCCAGAGAGTCTGAGCTGCTGCTGCCCTGCGGAGGACGGGGAGAGATGGGGCCACCTGAGCAGTCTGGCTGACTCCACCATCACTGACGCCCAAGCCTCAGAAGCGAGAACGGCAGGGCGGCACAGTGATGAGAGCTTCCGCTCTTCAGTGCTGTACTCTGTTCCAGGCACTGTGTTCAGCGCTTCCTGTGCACAACCTAACTTAATTCTCATAACAGCTCTCTGATGACGCACTGCTATTAGTCCCCTTGTACAGATAAGGAAGTAGAGGCCATGCCACTTGCCCAGCACATCTCAGCCAGGAAACTGAAGCGCCAGAACGCAAGCCCAGCTGTGCGTCTCCCTCAGTCACTATACCCCAGCTGCTTCCGGCTGCCTGTGGGGTGACGGCTGAAAAGATACAGCCCACCCTTCACACCTTAGGAGGCCTGAGAAGATCATCTGTTTTGTTACGTGTTTTTAAACATCACCTGGTTTCACCTTTTTTTTTCTACTTGAAGTTCACTGCAGGAAATTATTATACACAATGTCAAATTGGCTCTCAAGGCTTGTTTCATGTAGGGGCCACTTGGAATTCAAAGCCTGTTAGCTGATGAGGTGAGAGGTAACTGGCTGGCTTTGGAGAGGCGTGAAAGTTATATTTAGTAGAGCCCCTTGTTAAGAAGAACACCATGAGGCCGGCATGTAAAGGAAAGGTCTTCCATTAAAGAGCAAGTTAAACTCCCCAGATGTGGCCAGTTTCATGAAACCCAACACTGCGGGAATTCCAGAACACTGAACGTACCTTCCGTTCAATTTTATTTAATTTCATCAAATTCTACTTTGGGGAACCACTTGAGCTTACCACCCCAAAATCGTGCCCTGTTCATAAACGGTTTTATTTGTCTCAACCCGTGAAGAGGGATTTTGTGGTTTCCATTAACCTCAACATCTTGGACTGAGATTTAGAGAATATGCTTTTATTAATTCCCCTTTATTTCACTCTTTCCAAAATGGCTATATCTGGAAAAACTTTGCAATCTTACTGGAAACTAGAGGGTTTTTAGGCCAAGGAGGGAAACCAATAGTCAACAACTGAAAATGTGAGGGTAAAAGGAGGAGCTGAAACTTAAACCTGTAGACTTCAATAGTCCTGTGTCATTTAAAGGCTTACAAATGAGTCTACTATACCAAAATCTCTGAGATGATCTTAAGATGCTCTGAGCTCTGAAATCAGACAGGCCTGCTTAGAATGCCAGCTCCAAGCAAGTTGCCGTCTGACCTCTTCAGTTCGCTGTGCCTCAGTGACCATCCGTAAAAGGTTACCATTAGAACCTACTCCCCAGGGCTGTGGCACTTGTATAACATGCAGCTTACAAAGCAGCTGGCAGGATCCCCTCCCTGGGTGACACTGTTTCAAGGGACCTGGGAGTGGAGGGTGAGGGGATGGCTATTGCGATGGGACATTCTCCCTTGAGAAAAATGTGTCCTGAACTTCTGAAAAGTAATCAAGACTAATCCTGAATGCTTCTGGAATTGAACGTCTATTCAATCGCTCAGTCTCACGAACTCTGAGCTGGCGGCTCCCGATAAATCTCTTTGCACACCCACGATCCCCTCCCACGGAGCAGCCTGGAGCAGCTGGCGCAGCTGACTTTCTTTCAGGGATGTCGTGTCATCGTGGTTGAGACCAGCAGCTCCAGAGTCACAGAGGCCTGGCTGTCAATCCCTGCCAACTGTGTGATCTGAAGTCAGTTCATTCACCACTCCTTGCCTCAGTTTCCTCACCTACTGACTGGGAGGTGAAACAACAGCCCGTGCCTGCTGGGGTTATTGTGAGGATTAAATGAGACCGTGCCTGTAGAATGCACCCAAAAAAGTGCCCAGTATATAGTAAGAACTAAATCATGGGTATGTATCTGCATAAATATGTCCACCCAGTCACCAAAATGTATTGAACACTTCAATAAGATATGTATTCATTCATAGGTTCATTTGACACATATAACTGAGCACTCACCACTTTCTGGATACACATGTATGTGCATATTCGTATAGATACATGTATACGTACACATATACAGCATATATGTGTGTGGTTGCACTTATATATGTGTATGGATTCATATGTATAAACAGAGACTAGAAAGAAAGAAGTTTTACTCTAGACGAAATGTAAACTGTAAATGGAAATGGAAGTCTGATTCCTCCAGTTACCAAACAAGAGTCCATTCCTGGAATTTCAGGTTTTATAACTTCCCTGTAACACCCCACTGCACCTGCCCCAAACACACACACTCATACAAGGGGCCTTATTAATCACAAGCTGCCTCGGATTCATTCAGTGGTGCTGGTGGTGGTGGTGGTGGTGATGATGCAGTAACTTTATTTAAACCTGTATTGGCGCCATCTGGGAATTTTAACAGGGACCCATGAGTCTGCTTTCAGAACCACTGATCAAACTAAGGAATTTTTTTAAAGGGTGATAAGCAATGGATTAACCCCTGTGACTTCTAGCTGATTGCACAGGCTCATTTCAAAAGCCTAACTCGACTGGGAGGGCCTAATGAGCACAGAACTCAGAGCTCCCCTCTTGCCCATTTGTTACAGGAGCCCGCAGTTACACATCTGACACGGCGGACTCCCTGAGCCTCAGATGACACCCTGTCCTCTGCCCGCCTCCGGTCCATATGGAACTTGAAAACCAAACTCCCAAACCCCTAGGGCAGGGCCGGAGCCCAGGCCACTCTCGACCACCAGCCCTTACGGCCGTTTCCTCCTGAGCAAGGTAAACAGGAGCGCAGGGCCAGCTGGAAACCCTTCTGTCTGACTTCATCCCAGAATGTGCAACTTACTTATAATCAGCCGCAGCTTGGCTGGGGAAGGTCTGATCCCTTCTTGCCACCAAAATGGAATGTGGCACTTGCTACAACTGGACGGGGCAGGTATTTGCTTTTCTTTGAAGAGAACAACTTCAGAAAACACCCTACTCCTCAGGGCTGACTGCCTCCCAAATCTCACGTCTGGCGTGGCCAGGGCCTCGGGAAGGCTAAGAATGGTGGCATTCACAGAGCCCTGCAGCCCCCCCGGGGCCTCGACGCAGGGGGCCTGGGTCAGATGCAAGGGCTCCTCCCCACAGCTCCCTCCCCGCCGACCCCGTCCTCCCAGCGCCATACCTGTGGAGTGGCAGAGGTGACCAACACGCTAGCCATCAGACCATTCCTCTTGTACATAGTCTCTGGGCCACAGGGAGCTTCAGGGCAGCCTCTGTCGGTGACATAACCTGTCTGGAGAAGTCCTGCAAGGCAAAGGCGCTCATAAAAACCAGCCTTCAAATCCAACCTAATCCCACCCTGGGAGAGAGCTATGCTGGACTCGAGCAGGTGACACCAGAGGATACCCTCAAAGAGAGGTTACAAGCTGTGCCCTTTGGGCTAAATACAGCCCACAAATGTGCTCTGATAGGCTTGTGCAGGTTTTAGGAATTCTTTTCAAATAAATCACCAACATTTAAAATTGAAAGGTTTCGCATAGAATTCTGGGTTTCTGACTTTCCTGGTGGCACTGGGTCCACTTTCTTGCATGATGTCCATCAGCTGGACTGAGCAGCGCTGCTCCTCATACTGAAGGGCTTCCTAGGGGCGTTCCAGACTCCACTTGGCCTGAGCGGCCACTTGGGAGCCTGCCTGGCCCTCCCAGGTGCCAGAGTTTGGACCTCTGTTTCAGCCTACCATCCTCTAAAGGACCAACCCACTTTACACACCTCAAGGAATTCAACTGACGAAACTCATCTTGAACTAATCAAGGGATAAAATCTTAATATACTGGAGACTTTATTTTCACACTTTTTATTAAATGTTGGACTGTATTATGAAAATGTTTTCAAGAAACCATTTTAAGTATACATATTGGTGTTTCTTACAGGTGAAATGCTAAAATAAGCTGCCTATAATAGCTAGGAGAAGGCAATGTTGGACTGAGCAGCGCTGCTCCTCATACTGAAGGGCTTCCTAGGGGCGTTCCAGACTCCACTTGGCCTGAGCGGCCACTTGGGAGCCTGCCTGGCCCTCCCAGGTGCCAGAGTTTGTGACCTCTGTTTCAGCCTACCATCCTCTAAAGGACCAACCCACTTTACACACCTCAAGGAATTCAACTGACGAAACTCATCTTGAACTAATCAAGGGATAAAATCTTAATATACTGGAGACTTTATTTTCACACTTTTTATTAAATGTTGGACTGTATTATGAAAATGTTTTCAAGAAACCATTTTAAGTATACGTATTGGTGTTTCTTACAGGTGAAATGCTAAAATAAGCTGCCTATAATAGCTAGGAGAAGGCAATGGCACCCCACGCCAGTACTCTTGCCTGGAAAATCCCATGGACGGAAGAGCCTGGTAGGCTGCAGTCCATGGGGTCGCTGAGGGTCGGACACGACTGATGACTTCACTTTCACTTTTCACTTTCATGCATTGGAGAAGGAAATGGCAACCCATTCCAGTGTTCTTGCCTGGAGAACCCCAGGGACGGGGGAACCTGGTGGGCTGCCGTCTATGGGGTCACACAGAGTCAGACACAACTGAAGCTATTTAGCAGCAGCAGCATAATAGCTAGGGAATATATTTTTAAGTTTTTTAGAATATTAAAAATTAACAACACAAAAAAGTGTTTATGAAACAAATACGTTCACATAAATTTGGGAGGGCTTTAGAAAGAATCAATATTTGAGAAAATATCTGGTTCACTTACATTACATACACTGTATTATCCTTTCTTAGCATTAGGTGCCTCATACTTTTAATCTGTGACAAACCATGACAAATTTTTAAAGGGGAAGTATTATTGTAAAATGGAAGAATTATGTAGTCCTAAAGGCTGTATCACTCTACATTTAATTGATAATGTTCTACTTATTTAGACTTTTGAAGAAACAGCCTCTCTTCAATTAAACATTTTTATAATGGAATGGTATAAACTGAAGTGATAAAGACTGTTATTAAAATGTTTATACAAGAAGACAGGTGACGAAGACAAACTGAATCTACCATGTTCCCTATGTACCAGAGTGTTTCATCAATAACAACACGAATACTGGCTAAGACTTGCAGAAGTCTCAGCATGGGCCACGCAATCCACCTCCAGCGCCTCCTCTAACCCTCATGACATCCTTGAGTGGGTCTTGCTACTACTCCCATGTTCCATGTGGGGAATCTGAAACCCAGAGAGGTTAGGTAACCTGTGCCCTGCCGTCCCAAACCATCATCATTTCCCCTGGTTATCATACCTGAGACACTCAAACCAGAACCACTGTTCACCTGCCAATGAGCGCTTGCTCCTAGTAGGGCATTTATCACATCACCAAACATCAGAGCACTGTAGCCACCACCAGCTTTTCATCAGACAAGAGTCCAGGACATAATGGGGGCAGGAAAGGAGAAGGCAAAGGGGCTGCCTGAAGCCAACTGCAATTATCAGGCAGGTGGCAAGGGGCCTCTGCGCTAAGGTGGCGGCAGTAATGTCCAAGACAAGCACACAGGCTGAGAGGCAGTAAGGATGGAAACACAGCAGACACTGATGGGGGGAGGAGAGAACCGGCTGAGGCTGCACGACTTCTGGCTTGAGGGACCAGAGGATGCTGTGCGCCTCATCAAGAAAAAGAACAGAGGCAGTGTGGCAGGTTTGTGGGGAAAGATGATGAATCTGATTTAGGACATGCCGAATCTGTGCTGCCCACGAGAAAACCCATTCTGGGGAGCACGGTCAAACCCAGAAGTCTCTGGGAAAGATGGGCTGGGGGTAGATCAGAAAGAAGAAAGTACCAGCCCAATCTGGACTGCGTGTTATCCTCCCAGAACCCTCAGTCCATCACAGAGCCCTGTGCCACCAGGAAACAAGTCAACAATCAAAAAAGGAGGTCAAAGCAACCCAGGCTCTGTCCCCATACGTCCTCAAACCACTCCATCTTCTTCTTCAATCATCTCCTCAGCCACAGTCAATGGGCCTCCTCCCTGCCCTCCTTTATCCCAGAACACTTAAAAGAACTAAGCTGAGCTATAAATGACACCTGAGGCTCAACTGGGGAAAGCTGAATATGGACATTGGACGACACTGAACTGCTACTTTGTTTGGAGCCATAACAATATGGAGTGTAAGGAGCAGAAGGGCTTTATCCTTAAGTGATGCACCTGACAATTTAGAGGCGAGGTGAATTTGCAACATACTTTCAAATGTATCTGTAAAATATGTGTTAGTGTTAACAACTGCCATTCACCAACAGTTCTTTGTATCAGTCTCTCAATTTTCCTGTACTCTTGATAATTTTCATACTAAAAAAGAAAGAAGAAAGGAAGAAAAGACTGATCAAGTAAGCTGTTCCTCAAAGTTCAGTTCGGTTCAGTCACTCAGTCATGTCAACTCTGCAACCCCATGGACTGCAGCATGCCAGGCTTCCCTGTCCATCATCAACTCCTGGAGTTTACTCAAACTCATGTCCATTGAGTCAGTGATGCCATCAAACCATCTCATCTTCTGCCGTCCCCTTCTCCTCTAGCCTTCAATCTTTCCCAGCACCAAGGTCTTTTTAAATGAGTCAGTTCTTCGCATCAGGTGGCCAAAGTATTGGAGTTTCAGCTTTAGCATCAGTCCTTCCAATGAACACATAGGACTGATCTCCTTTAGGATGGACTGGTTTGATCTCCTTGAAGTCCAAGGGACTCTCAAGAGTCTTCTCCAACACCACAGTTTAAAAGCATCAATTCTTCAGTGCTCAGCTTTCTTTATAGTCCAACTCTCACATCCATACATGACTACTGGAAAAACCATAGTTTTGACTAGACAAACCTTTTTTGGCCTCAAAGTTAGGGTTAGGGCAATTTCATGCCAAGCTACTGACACCCAACCCTGAAAACACACAGGGGCTCATCCTCACCAGGGAAGATGGGCACCATCCATTTACCCGTCCATCCATTCATTCACTGAGCTCCTACTCTGTGTGCATCTCGTTCTAGCCAGCAGTTCCTACCATTTTTTGTACCTTGGACCCCTTTGGCCATCTGGTGAAGCCTATGGGCCCCTTCTCACAGAGACATTTTTTAATGAATAAAGTAAAATTACATAGGAAACCAACTATACACATGACTATGCATGAAGCAAATTATATTAAAATTCAGTTATTTTCAAAGCAATTTATAATGTAGGAATATATGTATTTCTTCAGGTAAGGTTTTATATATATTTATATATATATATATATACACACACACACACACATATGCATATATATATATCATTGTATTAAATAGCAAGATATATTGTGGGTCTAATAATAACCATAATTTCAAAGTAGTGACGTGCATAAATATTCTGAGGTGAAAGTGAAGTGCAAGTCGCTCAGTCGCTCAGTCATGTCCGACTCTTTGTGACCCCATGGATTATATGTCCATGGAATTCTCCAGGCCAGAATACTGGAGTGGGTAGCCTTTCCCTTCTCCAGGGGATTTTCCCAACCCAGGGATCAAACCTGGATGCACTACAGGCAGATTCTTTACCAGCTGGACCACAGGGGAAGCCCAAGAATACTGGAGTGGGTAGCCTATCCCTTCTCCAGCGGATCTTCCAATCCAGGAATCGAACCAGGGTGTCCTGCATTGCAGATGGATTCTTTACCTACTGAGCTATCAGGGAAGCCCAGTTTCCTGAGCTTCTGAGGCGCATGCCCACAATTAGTATGTGGTATGGAAGTAGCTCCCTGGTGGCTCAGAGGTTAAAACACCTGCCTCCAATGTGGGAGACCCAGGTTCAATCCCTGGGTTGGGAAGATCCCCTGGAGAAGGAAATGGTAACCCACTCTAGTATGCCTGGAGAATCCCATGGATGGAGAAGCCTGGTAGGCTACAGTCCCCGGGGTCACAAAGAGTCGGACACGACTGGGCGACTTCACTTCACTTCATGGAAGTAGCTATGATTTTATTGGTGACAAAGTCCCAGGTACTATAAATATTACTGTGATTTATTATCTATGTTAATAACTGAGAGAGATGCTAAACTTCAGTTAAAAGTCAGGGAAAATAAAAATGTCATTTTTTCCCCATCCAAATTCAAGGAAAGCTGGTCAAGAACCCTGTTCCAGACGCAGGGAACACAAAGTGAACAGGTCCTGCTTCCTGAGAACTCAAATCCCAGCGCAGGAGTCAGAGATCACATGTGGACCTAGAAGGTAACTCAGATCTTGAGGGTCTTCAAGGAATAAAATAGGGTGGAAGATGGTATTTGCCAGGGTGGCCAAGGAAGGACTCTGAAGATGCAGCATTTGCGCTGGAGTCCTAGGGAGGAATCAGCCATAAAAACCAGTCGGAGTGTTCCTCACAGAGGCCACAGCGAGTGCAAAGCCTGTGAGATGCACAGGAGCTCAGCAGGCTTGTGATGGAGAAAGAGCTGCAGCTGGAGGTCAGTCAGTGGAGGCAGTGGAGAGGCTGGACCCTGCAGGCCATGGTGGGGGGGTTGGGTTTTACCTGGAGGCCTGGGAATGGTTTCTGAGCAGGCGACTGACAAGATCCGATCTCACTGTTTTGGAAGATCATAGTGGCTACTGTGAGAAAACTGGCTGGGAAGCCAGACTATGGGCAGTGAAACCCAGCTGGGGGTAAGAGATGGGACTACTGGCCCCAGGGAAAAGAGCTGGATCCGGGAGGGGTTCTGGACATGAGACAGATAAGACCTGCAGATGGGCTGCATGTGAGGGGAGAGGAAAAGAGAGGAATCAAGGACGAATGACTTCTACCACTGGAGCCCTTATGCACAGACAGATGGTGGCCCAAGAGCCACCTGGTGCTCAGAAGTCCATCCATTCATTGGCTCAACACCCCCACCACTGAGACCTGGAGGACCAATTCTGGTGATCAGAGTCGAAGATGGTGCACCCCTGCCCTCCAGGGTCCTGCAGGGTAGTGGGGGGAGAAAACCAGCAGGGAGCTACTCTCAGGACAGCTGGTGTAACAGACCACAGGTTCACCTTGGGGGTTTAAGATACCAGTCATGTTCAAGAGCAACTGCACTGGTCTTAAACGGATGCGCGGGCATGTTTTCAGACAAGGGTGGGCTGTGGGCACTCTGAGCATGTGCAGAAGCCCAGAGGTGTGAAACAGCACCAAGACGCCAGAGTGCCAGGAGCATGGGGGCAGGTTCCCCTTCCCCACCTGACCCCAGCCCCTGCCCATCCTAGACTAACCCGGGGTATTAAGCCAGGCAGGGGTCCCCACGGAGTCAGCTTTAACAGATGGACCCAAGATGACAGCCGTAGGAACAGCATCTCGCCTCCCGGTCACTCCCTCAATCCTTCCATAAACTTGGTGATCCTTTCCCTAAGCCCTGTGCAGGGGAGTCAGACCAGCCCCCAAGGAGCTCACTGCAACCTGACTGCTGTCATCCTGACAATCTACTAGAGACTTACTTTGTTTCAGGAGTTGGCTAAGGGTTTATATGCATTAAAAAAAAAAATCTTATAGATGAAAAAATGGAGTTTCAGAGAAACTACGCTGTGACCTGGGGATACATTCTCACACAGCTGCCTGCCTGCGCCCCCTGCTGGACACGGAGGCAGCCTGGCATCAAGGGAAGGGCCGCCGCCGCCGCCGCTGCTGCTGCTAAGTCGCTTCAGTCGTGTCCGACTCTGTGTGACCCCATAGATGGCAGCCCACCAGGCTCACCCGTCCCTAGGATTCTCCAGGCAAGAACACTGGAGTGGGTTGCCATTTCCTTCTCCAATGCATGAAAGTGAAAGCGAAGTCACTCAGTCATGTCCGACTCCTAGCGACCCCGTGGACTGCAGCCCACCAGGCTTCTCCGTCCATGGGATTTTCTAGGCAAGAGTACTGGAGTGGGGAGCCATCGCCTTCTCCAAGGGAAGAGCACCACCCTGCTAAGTTTAGCCAGGCTGACCTGTGCCAGACAAACATAGTCTCCCCACCTTCCCTGTACTTCCCTCACCTCTTACACACACACATATACTCTTGCACACACGCACGCATGCTCGCTCGCTTGCTTGCTAAGCTCCCTGGAAACAAAGCGCTGCAGGCAGGGAAAGTGGTTCTCATGATGTAACCTCGCAGGAACGTGGCAGCTGAATCAGAACCACAGAACTGCCGCGTCTCTGGTTTCTGTGTGACAGACTCCGGTCTCGCGTGTGTGGGCTCTCAAAGAGGGGAGGGCAATTCCCATATGGGAGGTTGGTTTCCTTCCAGGCTTCAACGTCTCAGGTTCAGAAAACCAAGGAAATAACAGGAGACAGTCTGCTGCAGACCACTGGGGAGAAGGCAGAAAAACCACTTTTTCCTGAGTGTGTGGAGGCTGTTTCAAAGAAAATACACACATCCGGGAACGTTCGGTAACAAGAGAGTGATGTCTTCCACCTGTTTCAGAAAAGCTCAGAGACAGACCCTGAGCCCCATGTCCAAGCCCGCTTCCTCACATGGCCGCCCTGCCCTCCTCCGCAGGCCTGGCCACCACTGCCCCATCTTCTGTGTCTGAACCGAAGGCGCAGGCGATGGAAGCAAAGAGGGTTGTGCCGCAGCGACAGTTCACGCCACGTCAGGAGCAACGGGTGCGTGTGCTCTCCCTCTCTGCTCTCTCTGGACGCCTCGGCACGTCCGTTCTGTGTTACCAAAAGGTCTCCCCCAGGGTAACCATCACCCTAGAGCTGGACCACCTGCCAGGAGCCCAGGAGAGGTGCCCCGTGAGGGCTGGCAGCACTATGGCTCCCTTGCCCTGACCCTCTCCGAGCTGGCCCAGCCTCCCCCTGGCCAGCAGTTTTGTCTGGAGGCTTTCAAAGAGAGGCCCTGGCCACATGAGTACATGAGGCTCGAGAGGCCATCCCTCTGGGCCAGGTTCGCCCGTGTCCCACCTACATTCCCTACCGCCCCTTTCCAGCTACCACCACATACATGTTCAACATCCCGCATCTGCCCGCCTCGCTGAGGGCAGAGAGTGGGCTGGGCCAGCCAGATGGCTGAGGAGGCACACTGTGTCCAAGGACCACTGCAGCTGAGCCCTCAATGGGGAGAAAAAGCGGCCATGCTGGGCAAGAGGGCTGGGTTCCAGACTGAGAGTCCGCAGACAGACGGAAACGGGAGAACACCTGTGAAACTGAGCGAACCTGGAGAAAAGCACCAGGCAGGGCGTCCCCCTGGGGAAGAGCAGCACCTACGTGTATGGAGCTGACGTGGGGCCACCCCTGCAAAGGAAGAGGACAGCATGGGCCAAGGACCCCTACCCCTCACACGCTGCGTGCCAAGACCAGGGAGGCAGAAACCAACCAGGGCCATCCGCCCTCAGAAAGTCCAGCCGAGGAATGCCCACTCGTCTCAGGGAGAAGGGCTTCCGGAATTCTCTACATAAAAGTAAGACATGTGCATGCTAAAATTACATAAACTGGATAAAAAGGGGTAAAATAAACAAGGAAAGTCCCCATGACCCCACCCCTAGTTCCTGTCCCCCAAAGTTAACATGTTCACCCAGTATGGGGCAGCACTTCTGACGTGGGGCCACCCCTGCAAAGGAAGAGGACAGCATGGGCCAAGGACCCCCACCCCTCACACGCTGCGTGCCAAGACCAGGGAGGCAGAAACCAACCAGGGCCATCCGCCCTCAGAAAGTCCAGCCGAGGAATGCCCACTCGTCTCAGGGAGAAGGGCTTCCGGAATTCTCTACATAAAAGTAAGACATGTGCATGCTAAAATTACATAAACTGGATAAAAAGGGGTAAAATAAACAAGGAAAGTCCCCATGACCCCACCCCTAGTTCCTGTCCCCCAAAGTTAACAGGTTCACCCAGTATGGGGCAGCACTGTGTACACAGCCACACACGAATAGACACGTGCGTGCGTGCGTGCGTGCGTGCGTGCGTGTGTGTGTGTGTGTGTACAGCCTGAGGTTCAACAGCCCCCCCTCCAAGAGGCTGACAAGCCACAACCACAGCAGGACTGGCAGGAGCTGGGAACGAGGCGGCTGCAGAGCAGCTCTCAGGCGGGAGAAGGAGCAGGCCCCCTCTGTGGCTTAGAGAGCAGGTACACCAGGATTTCCGTTCTCACCCATCACTGACCGTGTGCCCTGGACAAGCTGCTTGACCTGGCCAAGCCTCGTTTTCCTCATCTGTGAAATGGGGAGAACCGGGGTGCCGACGGAACAGATGGTTGGGGGGATGCACAGAACGGTGCACGTGAGACGCGGCCGTGGCACTGTACATTTAACGACAACTTTTACTGGTGTCAACAGTCCTCAACCACCACTGTCTCTCCTGAGGGCAGGGTTGGGCAAGGGCAATAATGCTGTTAGTATGAGACAGGAGAAACCACCCCGAGGGTAAGGCAGCGGGAGGAGTGTGAATGAAAATACACAGGGTGGGGGAATGATGGAACCTGGAAAAGGCCACCAGTCCAGTTCACAGTGTGGCACCTAAACTGATTCACCAGGTTAACCTGATTACTGTACTGTGGTTACGTGAGTTAACAGGGAAGTTGGGTGAAGGGTCATGTGTAAGTGCTCTGCCCAGTTTTGCAAATTCCTGTGTAGAAAATTACTTCAAAATAAAAAGATAAATTTAAAAAGGGATCCTACACCCTCACCTCCCACCCCATAGGCCACCTCCCAACGCACACACATAAGCTCCACCACCAGGCCTGAGGCCAGGGACTCGCCATTGCCCACACAAACCATGATTTGACGGCTGCGCTCTGGGGCATGGAGGTTTGGGTATTTTACGCCTGTTATGTGTGGGCAGTTGACAGAGGATGGGATGGAGAGCAGTTTCCTGTAAGGAGCAGCGGGACCCTGCCCTCCTCCTAGTCCCTGCCACGGGCAGAGGAAGCGCTGGTGTGGCTGGGGACTGTCCCGGTCACTGACTGGACCCCATCTGTCGGGAGCATCGCCAGGTGCCACAGGCGGCATGCCTCCTTAGGGCCCCCTCCTCTCACTGCTGCTCTGGGATCCACAGGGTGGATGGGCCCCCCGCTTGGGCTCAGCCGGCTCTGACTCCCGCCTGTAAGGCCCTGAGCACTGCAGAGCCAGAGGAAGGCGAGAGTCCACGACACGGAGCGAGCGCAGGGCGGGTGGGACCTCAAGCAAGTGGGAGGCCGTCCCTTGCTTCAACCAGCATTGACCAGGGAGCCCTGGAGTGGGCACCAGGCACAGGCGGGCTCACAGCGAGGGCCTGTTGTCCTCTGCAGCTGCTCCCCCTCTGACCAGGTGCCTCAGAAGCTCAAGGTGAGGAGGAGGTTGGCGGGACAGGACACCCACACCCTTAGTGCTTCCTGACAAATACCACTGAGTCCTGACCGTCAAGGACAGCCTGGTCCCTGAGCACTGCAGAGCCAGAGGAAGGCGAGAGTCCACGACACGGAGCGAGCGCAGGGCGGGTGGGACCTCAAGCAAGTGGGAGGCCGTCCCTTGCTTCAACCAGCATTGACCAGGGAGCCCTGGAGTGGGCACCAGGCACAGGCGGGCTCACAGCGAGGGCCTGTTGTCCTCTGCAGCTGCTCCCCCTCTGACCAGGTGCCTCAGAAGCTCAAGGTGAGGAGGAGGTTGGCGGGACAGGACACCCACACCCTTAGTGCTTCCTGACAAATACCACTGAGTCCTGACCGTCGAGGACAGCCTGGCGCTTCCCACCAGGTTAGGAAGGGCACTGTCTCCCGAGAGTAAGCCAGGGCAGGCATGGGATGAAGCCAACAGGAACAGAGGGCTCAGCCCTCCCCACGACGTGAACTGGGGCTTCAGGGAAGCACCCCCTGAGTTTTAAGTCATCTTCCACGGCCTTCCACATTCAGTGGAGAACACTGAAGGGCAAGGCAGGTGGGGAGGGGGTGCTAAAGGGCATGGAGAAATGACACCTTCACGTCAAACTATATGGGTTCAAGACAATGAACTAGGTCCACACACTTGTGAACTTTCCTTCTAATCTTGCCAAAACGAGAAAACAAGAAAGAAGGTGAATTCTGTTGTAGTAATAATATTGAAAAACAGGGAACGATGACAACGACAAACCAGAAAGTGCCTAGAAAGCTTGAAGCAAATGGAATCAGATCCAAGAGAAAGAAAGCTACGAGCACTAGACACATGGCCACAAAGCCAACTGTCTCCTCTGTGCAAACAGTAACTGGCTAGAAAATGTAAGGGTACAAGGATCCACTAAAGAAGAGAATACACAGAAATACACTGTAAAAGGAAGGTTCAAAAAGCATTTGAAGCAAATGATGAAACTTTACTATTAGACAAAAAAAAAAAGACTAAAATCAAAGGAGAGACATTTCACTCCTTCCAAATAAGGAGAAGATATTGTAAAGACATCAATTCTCCCCAGCTGATCTATAAATAAAATAATCCTAAGGGGATTCATTCTGGAATTCAACAAGTTGATTTAAAACTTCATATGGAGAATAATTAAAAGCAGCCAAGAAGTTTTCAAAAAAAGTAAAAAGTATAATGAAAAGGGACCTGTTCTTCCAGGAAGCCCTGCTGATGATAAATGATCAGCAGGACAGAACTTAGTCTGGAAAATAGGATCAATTATACATGAGAATTAATATCTGATCAAGATGGCATTTCAAACCGTGGGAAGAATGGATTATTCAATAAATGTTGATGAGACAATTTGCTATTCACTTGAGAGGGAATTTGCTTAAAATCTGATCAGTCATTTATAAGAACGTGTGTCTGCACGCTCAGTCGTTTCTGACTCTTTGTCACCCCAAGGACTGTAGCCCACCTCTGTCCGTGGAATTTTCCAGGCAAGAATACTGGAGGGGGGTGCCATTTCCTCCTCCAGGGGATCTTCCCGATCCAGGGACTGAACCCACGTCTCCTGCGTTGCCAGGATTCTTTACCACTGAGCCGTCTGCTGTTGCTCTTGTTCAGTCACTCACTCTCTGTGACCCTAGGGACTGCAGTACACCGGGCTTCCTTGAGAAGCCATATAGTTTTGATAAAGATTAACTGCCATAAAAATACCAAAGGAAACACAAATCATTATGCTTGTTATTATTATTATTATCCTGGGATGAAGAAGTCCTCTCTAGAGTGATAAAAATTTAGAAAATAAAGGAATTTATTGGCAGATTTAACTATGTTTAAAATTAAAACACGTGTATAGGAAAATACATGAAGAAAGGGATGAAAGTCAGTCAGTAAATAGGATATGGTTCTGAAATGCTGCATGAAATGATGAAGTCCTGTTAATATAGAAAGAAGCCACCCATGGGATTTCCCTGGAGGTCCAGTGGTTAAGACTTTGCCTTCCAAAGCAACTTTGCCCCCAACTCTTTGCCTTCTAACATTAAGACTTTGCCCACAACTCTTTCTGGTTGGGGGGTTAAGATCCCATGTGATTCTCAGTCAAAAAACTAAAATAAAAAATGTAAGCAATAACTGTAACAAATTCAGTAAAAAAAACTTTAAATATGTGCCACATTGAAAAAAAAGTCTTTAAAAAAGAAAGAAGCCCCGTAGGAGCTGTGCAGAGTGGCCTTGGGCAAGTAGAGCAGTATTTATAGACACAGAAAGATGCCCGCAGATTCAGGACACATTCACTCTTATTCATCTGTTCATTCAGCAAGTATCCGGTAGACAGTCTACTCTGTGTCAGATACTATTCCAGGTATCGGGCATAAAGCAGTAAAAAACAGACAGAAATCCCCTGGTCCAGT
Source organism: Madoqua kirkii (assembly GCA_006408675.1). Classification (NCBI taxonomy): domain Eukaryota; kingdom Metazoa; phylum Chordata; class Mammalia; order Artiodactyla; family Bovidae; genus Madoqua; species Madoqua kirkii. The sequence goes on along the minus strand of SJYC01102057.1, from coordinate 1,608 downwards.
CTAGTGGGGGGAACTGACAATAAATAAAGCGTTCGGTAAAATATATGGCACATGAGCCAGTGATAAGATGTATAGCAAGAACAGGGTACAGACAGAGGGGGAAAGGCGTGGGTTTACAATTTTAAATGGGGGCAGTGGTCTGAGAAGTGATTACTGAGAAAATGACATCTGGACGTGTTTTGAAATACTTATGTCTACATCTGAACAAAAGTACAGAAGGTTCCGTACTCAAGTCGTCGGTGTCCCTGGTGGCTCAGTGGTAAAGAATCTGCCTGCAATGCAGGAGACACAGGTTTGATCCCTGGGTCAGGAAGATCCCTTGGAGAAGGAATGGCAACCTACTCCAGTATTCTTACCTGGGAAATCCCAGGGACAGAGGAGCCTGGCGGGCTGCGGTCCACGGGGTCCCCAAGAGTCGGACACGACTAAGCATGAAAACACAAAGCACGCGCTCGTGCCCTGGAGTCTCACTGCCAACGCTCACAGGCGTCCCTGTATGCCACTGTTACTTTCCACTTTCTGTATACGCCAATACCATCCAACTTCTTCTAAAACAGGTAGGCAGTGCATTTGTGAGTAACACAGCATCTGGAGGGAAAATTCCAAGTGAACCTCCACAGACAAGCACTTCAGGAATGCTCCACTGACAGGGATCAGGCATGGGAGGTTGGAGTTGAATGTCTGGTGCTCTGGTGCCACCTGGTGGTCATCTCCTAACTGATCGATCTCATTTCCAACCTAAATCCCATCCTCTGGTAATAATAATCCTAATTAACTGATCATTTAAAGCTTCATCCACTTTAACAGAGCTGACTCTGCCTCACTAGTCAATTTTCTCTTATAACTGGGATTAGGATCGCTTTTTAAGCAATCAAATAAAGACTTTAAAACTGCAGTAGTCAGTTTTAAATGTGAGCGTATCCAATTAATATCCCCTAATAATTTCTGGAAGTTATTTAAAGTTAGTAAATGATCTCTCCGCAGCTGCAAAGGGGCATGACTCTTGGTATGGGTATTTAATACCCTCCCTAGCCAGCAAATTACGAAAACTCAGCAGTGGCCACAGGACTGGAAAAGATCAGTTTTCATTCCAATTCCAAAGAAAGGCAACGCAAAAGAATGCTCAAACTACCACACAATTGCACTCATCTCACATGGTAGTAAAGTAATGCTCAAAATTTTCCAAGCCAGGCTTCAGCAGTACTAAAACCGTGAACTCCCTGATGTTCAAGCTGGTTTCAGAAAAGGCAGAGGAACCAGAGATCAAATTGCCAACATCCACTGGATCATGGAAAAAGCAAGAGAGTTCCAGAAAAACATCTATTACTGCTTTATTGACTATGCCAAAGCCTTTGACCATGTGGCTAACAATAAACTGGAAAATTCTGAAAGAGATGGGAATACCAGACCACCTGACCTGCCTCTTGAGAAATCTGTATGCAGGTCAGGAAGCAACAGTTAGAACTGGACATGGAACAACAGACTGGTTCCAAATAGGAAAAGGAGTACATCAAGGCTGTATACTGATGTAAATAAGCTGTCACCCTGCTTATTTAACTTATATGCAGAGTACATCCATCATGAGAAATGCTGGACTGGAAGAAACAC
>SJYC01102056.1:0-11492 GCA_006408675.1 Madoqua kirkii | reverse complement strand
CTGGAAAATTCTGAAAGAGATGGGAATACCAGACCACCTGACCTGCCTCTTGAGAAATCTGTATGCAGGTCAAGAAGCAACAGTTAGAACTGGACATGGAACAACAGACTGGTTCCAAATAGGAAAAGGAGTACAACAAGGCTGTATACTGTCACCCTGTTTATTTAACTTATATGCAGAGTACATCATGAGAAACGCTGAGCTGGAAGAAACACAAACTGGAATCCAGATTGCCGGGAGAAATATTAATCACCTCAGATATGCAGATGATACCATCCTTATGGCAGAAAGTGAAGAGGAGCTGAAAAGCTTCTTGATGAAAGTGAAAGAGGAAAGCAAGAAAGTTGGTTTAAAGCTCAACATTCAGAAAATGAAGATCATGGCATCTGGTCCCATCACTTCATGGGAAATAGATGGGGAAACAGTGGAAACAGTGTCAGACTTTATTTTTCGGGGCTCCAAAATCACTGCAGATGGTGACTGCACCCATGAAATTAAAAGACACTTACTCCTTGGAAGAAAAGTTATGACCAACCTAGGTAGCATATTCAAAAGCAGAGGCTTCTGTCTCGTCAAGGCTATGGTTTTTCCTGTGGTCATTGTGAGAATTGGACTGTGAAGAAGGCTGAGCGCCGATGAATTGATGCTTTTGAACTGTGGTGTTGGAGAAGATTCTTGAGAGTCCCTTGGACTGCAAGGAGATCAGCTCTCGGATTTTTTTGGGAAGGAATGATGCTAAAGCTGAAACTCTAGTACTCTGGCCACCTCATGTGAAGAGTTGACTCACTGGAAAAGACACACTGATGCTGGGAGAGATTGCGGGTAGGAGGAGAAGGGGATGACCGAGGATGAGATGGCTGGATGGCATCATGGACTGGATGAACGTGAGTCTGAGTGAACTCCAGGAGTTGGTGATGGACAGGGAGCCCTGGTGTGCTGCGAGTCATGGGGTCACAAAGAGTCGGGCAAAACTGTGGGATTGAACTGAACTGATCATGTGTCTTTATTTGTCGCATCTGTTGTTTTCTTTTCTCCCCTATTTCTCTGTCTTCTGTGGTTTTAAGTGTTTTCTATGACTTCATTTTATTTCCTCTCCTAGCATATCAATTATACTTTAAGAACATTGTTAGTGATTGGTCTTCACAGTTTACATGTTTATTGCTTTTTAAAACTAAACTTCTTAATTGAAGATTAACATTCATGGGGAAGAGTGTACTAATAATAGTATATTGTGTATAACACAATATTTTCTCCCAAAGTGAACCACCTGTGTAACCAGCACAGTTTAGGAAAAAATATCTTACTACCATTTAAGAGACCCTCTTAGTGTCCTCTACTCTGTGGTTTTAAGTGTTTTCTATGACTTCATTTTATTTCCTCTCCTAACATATCAATTATACTTTAAGAACATTGTTAGTGATTGGTCTTCACAGTTTACATGTTTATTGCTTTTTAAAACTAAACTTCTTAATTGAAGATTAACATTCATGGGGAAGAGTGTACTAATAATAGTATATTGTGTATAATACAATATTTTCTCCCAAAGTGAACCACCTGTGTAACCAGCACAGTTTAGGAAAAAATATCTTACTACCATTTAAGAGACCCTCTTAGTGTCCTCTACCAGTCACTACAATCAAGCCACTAACCTGACTTCTACCATAGATTAGTTTTGTTTGTTTTGAATATAATCTTTAGGAATTAACTTTTGTTCTTGTTACTTATGCTGGCTTTTATAAATGATAGTTATTTTCTTGTTTTTGAATATTACAAGTTGTATGCTCATATTTGGTTGTTTTTAATCTAAGACAAACCTTATTAAATGGTGGATGTTTTCCTCTATAGGAAATTTGTATTCATTTTTATGATGAGCTGGGAGACCAGGCCGACTTCCAAACTATTTTGCTGTCCTAGTGTCTCTGGCTTCACCTGGGGCTTTTAGAAACAGCTCTGGCACTGTGATGCTGATCTAATGTTCAGTCTTTCTACCATGATGTTGATATCAATATTGCTCATACTCGCATCGAGCCCCTTGGGTGTGTGGTCTGCTCACTGATCAGTTTTCAGTGGACATTTTTGTGGGAGGGGAGTGAACCGAGTCATGCAATCAGAACTGCTCGTTAGGTGTCCTTGAGTTTTCTTGATAAAGTGCTCTTACTTTCTAGGCAGCCACGGCACTAGAAGCAGAAATCCACATTAATTTTATTCATAAAATATATACATTAATAATATATCTTTACCTTGACGAGGACTAGTAACAATGTGAGCCAATATCATATCTCTATTTTTCTTAATTAACTGATATTTTAAAATGACAGTTTTTCTTCTGTTTTAGAAAATAATAGTCTATAAATATTCTGAAACAAGTTTTTAAAGTATAAGGCATGAAATCCCTTCATTTTACTTGAGATTAGTCAATTTAATACTCCCACAAAATGATACGCTCAGATGATTTTATTTGAATCAAAGAAATCTTGAGATTTCAAGGACTACTGCTGTTTCAAAATTGAGGTATGTTTGTTTTTCTACAAGAAGACATCTATGTATAAGTATCCTCAGAAACATAGCTGTCTTTGTAAACCATTCTATACCCCTGACCCTCAAGAGGCTGCTCCAGTTCCCTCTGTGTGTGGGTTTTTTCAGTCATCACATCCAACTACAAATTAATGGCTAAAATGACTTCACGTTTTGATTGGCTCATAGCATCATTATTAGTGAGGTTCTTAATAAATTATGCTCTATAATATGTTAAGCAGTTGTATCTTATGCACACATATATAATACTCTACCTTGAAGGTTACCTCAATCTAAAATTTACAGTCCATTAAGATAAATGAAAACGTTTCACTCTGTACTGGTGTTCTGCTCTTTTAAGCTATCAGTAGAGAGTTTAAAATTGTCTAAGACTTATTTTTGCATATAAGATGAATACTTCATGACTTAAATGTTAACACTCATTTTCAAAACGCAATATAAAGTAAAGAAGAACTTAAATTTTTGGAGCTAAATGGTTATTCTGCTTTTGATCAAGAAGTTTAATTAAAGAATTTTCTAAAGACTTTGGAGATGTTTATTTTAGAAGCAAGAAGAGAAGTCTATAACTTATTTTGTGCCTTACTTTTCAATGCATATTAGAATAGTCCCAGAAAAACTAGGGGTAGTTTTCTCTTCAACTTCTCTCCACCCCACCCCACCCCCACAAAGGACAATATTTCAGCATTGTTACAGATAACTTGTAGATTCTGATATTTGAACTCAGTTGTCTTTCCTGCGAAGTCTATTTCTAGAGTCTGCGATTTCAGCCAAGAATTATATATCCATTATGTCACTTTTAACTTGCAAGTCAAACAAATATCTTATAATGATTAATAATGTATTGTAAATAAGATTTAAGCATTACATAATGGTGGTGAGATTTTAACTGGTTCATTCAATAGAAATTAGGATGGAAACTGGAAACAGGGAAAAGTGTAATGGGAGTTAGGAAGACGTGCATTGCCCCCTCTTCTCTGAAGAATCGTTATTTTCCATGACAAAATAACTGCTCTAAAAATAATATAGAAATTCTATAATTGTGCTGTCCACTGAGTTGAAGATATGTAGATGACTGTTTTAAGACATATATTTTGGAAGAAAAGATAAGCCATATGGCTACTGGAAATAAAGCAATATTTGGGGCCAGAAAAAATGTATTTTCTTCTCTGTTACAAGGGACACGAACACCAGACTGTTAGCGTTGGACTTTATCATAGTTCTGACAGCTAGATGAAAATGTCAGGTGGATGAATGTTGAATGAATCCATATGTGGCTGTTAAAATGCAGGAACTGGCTGTGCCATGGATTTGTTCATACAGAGATGATAAAGGTAGGAACCAAACAGAAATTCAGCAAAGCCACTAGATTTGTCAAATCTAATTTGTTCTAGTTTGCACAAATTAAGTATATATGGAAATTAACTTCTGACCAATGTATCATATTTAATAGTGATCACACCAAGCAAATATAAATATCAATCAATTTGGAGCCAAGCAACAAACATTAAATTTCTAATCTTTTTCTTTTGGTTAGAAAATGGAATAAGGATACTGATACCATAGCTTACAAAATTTGTTTAAAAAAACACTTTTTTTTTTTGGTGTGTGTTAGTAATGACAAAAGATCAAGACAATATTTAAACTCTTTCAAAAACATTTTTTTTCTGTAGCTATAGCTACAGAATCCTGAAGATAGTGCTTCTCAAATTATTTGGAAGAAGAGTCAATATGGAAGTCAACTAATCAAATCAGATTTGTGACACTTTTTATGTAGTCTCAAACTTCCCTCTTGGCACAAGGGAAATATATCCCTGCTTTCACTTAGTTTATTCGGTTTCATTTTGAAAAGTTACCGTGATGTATGATGGTCAAATTGCTGATTAATTTGAGTTGGCTACTTGCTCCCTTTACAAGTTCCTTTTCCATGGAAGAGTTATTAATAGATAATTAAACATCTGAATACATAATGATGTTTAGAACTTCTGGGTTTCAAAGTACCAAGGACCCTCTATCATAACTCTCTGGTTCAGCTAAAGGGCTCAGATTCTCTTACTAACTCAGTAGACAAAGGCTCTATTCCATCTCTTCAATGGCTGATTTTCTCATAGGTCATATTCAAGGTGTAGATTCCTGTTTCAACATCCCTCCAGATTCTGATCTAATCTAGAATAGGTCAAACCAAAATTTCCAGTATTTATTTTAAATTTTTATTTAAAGTCAAATTTTATTTTTTTATTTTCTAAACAATTTAATTTAATTTTTATTGAATGAAATATTCTTCAAATTGTTTAGTGCTTTACAGCTTTCAGAAGTTTCACACACATGATTTCATATAATCCCACAAGAATGCTTTTTGCCCCCTTTCCTATATTGCTCTTCCTATCTCTCTGTTCCTCAGCCACTAGTTTGTATCTGTATCTGTGAGTCTACTTCTTTGTTTTATTCCTGAGTTTGTTGTATTTTTTAGATTGTACATGTAAGTGATGTCATACAGTATGTGTCTTTCCTTTTTAAAATACAAATTATTTTAAGGCCAGGTAAATTTTGGAACTTACTAGGAATTTAGGTCCAGCCAAGGACTGATTCAAATGGCTTGGCTATTTTTCTCAGACTTTCCCATCGTCACTGTTGTATCAAAAGGAGCTAACTTGTGCTGTTCAGTACACCCAATTCCATTTCAGTCCTAGGGTATCAGTGAATACAAAATCAGTATCAAAACATACAGCCTTTCCCTTTCGGGGCTGGGGGCATAGGGACAGAAGAATGTGGATAGAGGTGATGTCATTCATTCCCATGGCTTTAAATTTTCTGTATGTATATCTTCAGCCCAGACTTTTCTCTGTTGTTCAAGCTTCTATATTCAAATTCCTACATGAACCACTCTTTCCATATTTCAAATTTAACTTTTCTGAAATTAAATTTTTCTTCCTGCCTCTCCACCCCAACCTACTTCTGCTCCTACCTCAGCCTCCAACTCCCAATCTGTTCCTCCCTCAAATCCCCTCTCTAAGTCAGTGGCCTCACTAGCCATACTACTAAAGCCAGAAGCCATCTGGTCACCCTTGACTCAATCTTTTCTCTCATTTGCCACATGCAATCCATCAGTAAGCCTTCTGCTATCTTTAAAACATACCTTCAATCATCACTTCTGTCTACTGTGACCATTACCTTTCTAATCCATCCCCTGAATACTTCACCTAAACTACTACAACTGCTGTAAGCTTCTTAACTAGTCTTGCTTCCATGTGTACCTCCTCCTGATCCTTTCAAAGTGGCTAGTGAAAGGCAATGCCAAAGAATGCACAAACTACCGCACAATTGTACTCATCTCACATGCTAGTAAAGTAACCCTCAAAATTCTCCAAGCCAGGCTTCAGCAATACATGAACCGTGAACTTCCTGATGTTCAAGCTGGTTTTAGAAAAGGCAGAGGAACCAGAGGTCAAATTGCCAACATCTGCTGGATCATGGTTTTTTTTTTTTTTTTGGCTGCACTATGTCTTTATTGTGGCATGCCAGCATGGACTGCTCTAGCTGTGGTGCACCAGTTTAGTTGCCCTATGGCATGTAGGATCTTAGTTCCTTGACCAGGGATGGAACTCTTGTCCCCTGTATTAGAAGCTAGATTCTTATCCACTGGACTACCAGGAAAGTCTCACATTGGTCTTCTTTCTAATCCTTAAACATGCCAAGAACTCTTGCCTTTGTGCTGTGTCTACTTTTCCCCTTCTTAGCTACTGATGTGATTGACTTCTTTGCATCGTTCAGGTGTCATGATAAATGTTACCTACTCAGATCTTCCCTGAGTCTCCAATTCCCTCCACTATTCCATTGTTTTCTATCACGGTACCATCCCCATCCCCCACCACCTCTTCTAGCACTCACTTATTAGCACTCAAGTGCTAATTATTTATTTATTTGCTCATTATCTGTTTTCCTTAGACAATTTTAGGTTCCATTTGATGAGGGCCATGTATATACATCAGTCTTGTGGACGACCTTAACCTTAGAGCCTACCAGAAAGATTGTGAATCTTGTCCAACTCTTTGCGAGCCCATGGACTATAGCCTGCCAGGCTCCTTTGTCAATGGAACTGTCAAGGCCAGAATACTGGAGCGGGTAGCCATTCCCTTCTCCAGGGGATCTTCCCAAGTCAGAGATCAAACCAGGTCTCATACCTTATAGGTGGATTCTTTACCATCTGAGCTACCAGGGAAGCCGGAGAGATTAGTACCAGTAAATGTTTATTGAATGAAAGTATAATTATATAGATGGATGAAGGAAGGATTGTTTAGTCTTTGAATCCTTATTTTATGATTATAGATTACCTGTTGGCACTATAACATTTTGCTGATGAATAAGTAGTTCTGCATGACTATCTGTGATGGATAATAAAATGCAAGATTTTCTAGAATTTTTTTAAACATCATACACAAACTGACCCTGATGTTGAAAGAAATTTTACTTTCATAATGCTGATTTCTGTTTCAAAATTTGCATATCCTTCATTACAATATAATTTTCTGATATAACACTTTCTGGCTTCCTCTCCCTATAAATAGCATGGAGAACCCTAGGCCAAGGGCTGAGGGATTGGTGTTCAGATATGAGGGTGAAGAGTCACTTTTTGGAGAGAGATGTTCTACACAGAAGCAATTCTGAAGAAAGTGTCTTGGGGGGAATGCCAATTAAACTCCAAGCAGGCTGTTCAATGAATAATTTAGCTGAGGGAACTTGAAAGAACTTCTGGAGACGTTAAAAGTAGAGGAGAGAAATGTATCCAGAGTGAGGTACTAAAGCAGATTTTAGATTTTTCAAGTGTTTATGCTCTTGAGTAGAAAAGATATGGTAAAATGTTGACTGAGCCTGCCAGTTAATAATGAGTACAGATACAGAACAAAGCACACTGGAGACCAGAGAATTCACAGAGCTTGGAGAAGTGTGGCCCTTGAAGTCCTAGGACGCTCAATTCCTTTAGTCCAATGAGAATACTCTTGTTTACCTCTTCCTTCTAAAAAGAATGTCTTATATGATGTCTTTCACTTGTATAAGTTTTTTTCTTTTTGCTTATATACCAACTCTAGTTAATGTAACTAGGGGTTATACATATTTATATTCTGTCTCAAATTTGTAATTTCCATATGTTGGGGTGTTAAATATAATGATAAATAGAATGAACATGTGTATGTGGTCAGGATCTGTGATTTCCTAAACTGGGGCCCAACTTGATCCAAACAACCTCCAGCAAAAGGTAGCGGGAATGGCCAAGGATTATGCCTGCCGACTTCTTTCTTCCTTCTCTTCCTCTCATTTTCCTTACTCTATTAACTAGCTTAGCATATATTTATTAAGCACTTACTGTGTGCACTGGGGCTTTTCAGGTGACTGAAGTTAAGTCGCTTCAGTCATATTTTACTCTTTGCAAGCCTCCAGGCTCTTCTGTCCATAATATTCTGCAGGCAAGAATACTGGAGTGGGTTGCCATGCCCTCCTGCATGGGATCGTCCCAACCCAGGGATCGAACTCCTATCTCTTATGTCTTCTGCTTTGGTGGGTGGGTTTTTACCAGTAGTGCCATCAATTCAGTAGTAAAGAATCTGCCTACCAGTGCAGGAGACGCAGGAGACACAGATTCGATCCCTGGATTAGGAAAATCTCCTGGAGGTGGAAATGGCAACCCGCTCCAACATTCTTGCATGGGATATCCCATGGACAGAGGAGCCTGGACAGCTACAGTCCATGGGGTCACAAAGGGTCAGACACAACTGAGCAGCTGAGCACACACACATATTCATTGTTCTGGAGTTACTTGGAAAACAAGAACATACGAACTCTCTGGAGTCTTCAATCAAGATTCAGTTTGTACAATGGGATATTTGTTGTTATTTGCTAAGCTGCATCCCACTCTTTTGCAACCCCAGAGACTGTAGCCCACCAGGCTCCTCTATTCATATAGTACAAGAGCAATGCAAGTTCTTATGATCTAAAACACTTCCAAACTATAGGTGCCAGTCATCCTTTGCTGGATCATAAAATAAATTTATTGAGTTAGGAAATTTTTTTTATCAAATTAAAAAAATAGAAAAATGGCAAATAGTGTATCTTACATGTAATAAAAAATACTTCATAAAAATTTTGGTGGAGAGATGTATACATGCACTCTATGCCAAAGTAAAATGTATGTCTTATTATGAGACAAGGTTTAAAAAAAAGTTTGAAAGACACTATCCAGAGGAGTTTAGAGGCAGATGACTTGAGTAAGTCAAAGAAAGAAGCCTTTCTGGTTCTGAAAGTACTTGAATGAGGCTTAGAGGAGTTGTGATGTCTTTTCAAATAAAAGATCTACCAAAAAGAATTATAAAATTGTGAATTAAGCTATAGCCATAAGTGAAAGTAAACTCTATAGAACCAGCTTAATCTTGAATGAATGACCACTCTGTGACCAACTATACTTGCAGAATCTCCTAGGAAACCTATGACCAATATACCAGAAAACCTACATCTCTCCACTTGGAATCAATCTCTTGTCTCTGATCTCACCAGGGAAACTTTGAATTGTTTTTTGTAAGTTATACCCCATTTAGAAGAGTGACTGAAATATTCTCTGTTCAATTGTTCATCCCAAATATTATGTACTTCAGGTATTGTAAATATTTTTTAAAATGTGAAAAGCCTAGAGATAAGTTCCCAGTTCAGTAAACTGAAAGTGATCCTCTCCTAATATTAAATCCATGTGTGAGTTCTACTGGCCTGTGGCTCCTCTTAGCTCTACTGGACTAATATTTATTGGGCAAACAAATTCAAGGACTCAGGACCACTGATATACGTTAGCATTATTTTTTGATTCAAAAGAAGGGAATAAAAAGAATAAAAGCAGTCAGCATAGCCTCTAGAGAAGGGGAGCTGTTGTTGCAGGCATCTTGCAAGTTAATGGGAATTCACCCGGGACTCTGGAGCCACCCAGAGAGGGGAGCGAGGAGGAGACAGAGGAGGAGGTGGGGGGTGGTGGATGAAAACTCTTCCTTTGCAGCTGGCCCTCTCCCTCATTTGTTGCTCCAATAAGCAGTAATTAGGTCCTGAGCTAATGGTGTCAGCTGATTTGCTGTTTTTAGGCTAGACCCAGAGGAATCTCCATGGAAACCCTGCTGGAGTCGTCCCCCCACCTGGATGCTGAGTGCTCCTTTCCGCCACCTGGCTGCCGCCGGGCCCGCTGCTACCTCCTCCCGCCTCTACCTGCAGCCTGCAACATGCGCACTGCCCCCGGGATCCCTAAATGGGACAATTCTGCCCGTGACGTCAGCGCCCAGCCGTCTCCACAGAAACTTTTGTCCCACTGGCCAATCAGAGAGCTTGGAAGGGGCCGGGGAAGGGGGGGGCGGGAGGAGAGGGGAGGGGGAGGGGTGGGGGGTGAGGGGAGAGGCGAGAGGTTTAGTGTGTGGAGCTGCTCGCGCTCCGCCCGGGCTGTCAGTCCCGGCTCCAGCGGCCGCGAGACCTTCCCGGAGACGCGCGCACACACAGCGCACCCCCTGCACACCCTCGCTCCCCGACTCACACACGCGCGCACACTCAGCCTGGTGGAGCAGGAGCCACTGACCGTTCTGCAAGTGCCGGGACCAGCCGCGGCGCAGTGGGGACAAACACCCCGCGTTCCTCCCAGTCGGGGCTTTCGTCTTGGAGACGGCGACGAGGGGCCGAAGGTGGGCTAGGACACGGACCCGGCGCCGGGCACTGGTCGGGCCGCCTTGCAGGCAGAGCCGCCTCCCGGGACGGGCGCGGGCCTCCGCAGAGAGTAGAATAAAGAGGAGCGGCCGCGATCGCAGCGCGAGGAGGATGGGAACTCCCCTATTTCCAGCTCTGTAACAAACGGATGGAAATCCTGAATGGAGGAACCGCTGATCTCATTTGCTTGAGAAATCGTCCGGAGGAACTCATATTTGGCTACTCTGAGCAGAGGAGGGGGTGTCCATGACGTGGCAGGGGGAAAATAGACATCGGAAACCTCCCGTGTGAACTGCAAACTGTAACCAAGCAAGGGGAAAATGACAGCTCGCTATATTCTAATTTCATGCAGAGGGTTTGAAGCATCTGTATCATAAACTTCTATGCCTTGTACCCAGTTCATTAGAGACCAGAGGAGTCCTGTCTGGGGACCCCAACGTTATCTGGGAGACCCGCCGCCAGCGGCCTGCCTTCGTTTACCCACTTCCTCCCGGAGCGGATATCTGTTCAGGGTACCACGGGCTATCCTAGAGAACTCCGGCCAAATCTCCGTGGATGCTTTGCTAATTCTGGGACTTAACTCCCGGAACCTACCTACGGGACTGGAATTTAGCCTAAATGCATCTGAAGAAATGACATTTTAAGCCGCTTTAAAAATACCTTAAGAAATTTCCTGTGTAGCAGGATTTGATGGGCTTAACAACATGACAGGTAAGAACTTTCTCTCTTTCTAGTCCCTGAACGCCCCACACAGAGAAGGCCGAAGCGGAACGGGACCCTGGAGGAAGGAGAGCCCGGGAACCCGGGTGCCCTTCGGGCTCTCAGGCGCCCGGCCGGGCAGCTGCTTTCGAGAGAGGCACAGCCCTTGCTCCTGGACGGTGGTGGGGCCAGAGGCCGGGAAGCTTCGGGGACGCGCGCGCGGGGAGGCGGCGCTGCGCTCCACCTGCCTGCCCCGGACGCAGCCCCGGGCGAGGCGTCGAGGGACCACCCCAAGTCAATATTGGGATTTTTAATAAACCAAGGAATGGGATTTTAATTATTCAAAACCTGGCTCCTCCGGGCCAGAGGATGGTCCTACTCCCACAATATTAGGGACCCATCACTAACAGGAAGAGAACAGCGTCCGGAGACATCCGTCGCAATTACGAATGAAACCAGAGACTTGGTAGCATAGGGCATTCATTGATCGCTGGTGCCCAGCCGGACCCTCCTCCCCCTCGCCCCATCCCTCCCCCCAC
>SJYC01102055.1:0-46749 GCA_006408675.1 Madoqua kirkii | reverse complement strand
TTCATCACAAATTGTAAGGATATCTCATGAAAGTTTTATTTCAGTAAATATGGATGTATGTATGCACTGTTACAATGTAGACAATATTTCTTTAGTGTATTATAGTCCCCAAAGCTGGAAAATCTGATTTAGGGCAGTTTATTAGCTTCCTCCTGCTTAAAAAGCAAACAGTAGCAACAACAAATTCCATCCGATTATACTGCCCTACATCATCCTATGTACTCCTGAAGTAGCAGCTTTTAAAAAAAATATCCCGAGTGTCCTCTGTTCCCCCTTTAGTGCTTTTCTTGTACCAGTGATTCTCAAAATGCTGTCCATAGACTCCAGAGGTCACTGAACAGATCTACAAATTCATTGTAAGATGAGGCGTTATTTGTATTTTCGCTGTGCTTACATTTGCATTGGTGGAGCCAAGGTAAAGTGAATACAATCCCTGGGCCTTAGCACCAGTTGAGGCAACAGTACCGAACTGGAACGACCAGTATTTATGGCACTGCTGTGCAGTCCTGGATTTTTCTTAAAGTACCAATTTCACTTAACAATGACCTCGATAAGGCAATAAAAAGTATTCACTTTATTAAATGTCAACCCTTGAACACATAACATTTTAATATTCTGTGTGAAAAATGGGATGTTCCAACAAGGCCTCCGTGTGTATCAGTTACAATGGGTGTGAGCTAGGCTGGCTGCCTTTTTAATGGAATATCATTTTTACTTGAAAACAAACTATGCTTATTCAGATGTGGGTATTTGGCAGACATTTTTTTTTCTAAAATGAACAAAGTGAGACTATCACTTCGAGGAAAACAACTGCAAGTATTTATTGCCAATAATAAAATTCCAACTTTATAGCAAAAATGAAAATTTTAGGAAACTTGGCAGTATACCAATATTTAAAGAATTTTAAGATGAAACCGGTGGTGATATTGAACAAAGTGATTTTTTGATATTGTATAACAAAATGTGTCAACATTTGGAAGATTTACACAACTCAGTGATCATTGTTTTCCAAATGACCAGTGCATGATACAAGTACAAGAGAGACCAGTGGATTTTAAAGTACTGAAACATAGGGCCTTCCCTGGTGGCCCAGTGGTTAAGACTTCACCTTCTAATGCAGAGGGTATGGATTCAATCACTGGTGTGGGACCTAAGATCTCACATGCCTCATGGCTGAAAAACCAAAACACGAAACAGAAATAATATTGTAACATAGTCAATAAAAGCTTTTTAAATGGTCCACATTTAAAAAATCTTTCAAAAGAGTAATTGATATAGTTGCAGAATCCATCAACTTCAAGGAAACCAACCTTTAAAGACTATCAGTTGTTGGTTTACAGTTTCAAGTCAAAAAGCAATATCCACAATCATCTAGGAAGTCTGTTAAAATACTCCTCCCTTTCCAGTTACATATTTGGGTGAGGCCAAACTTTTTTCATCTATTGCAACCAATGTATCACATCAGATTGGATACAGAACCAGATATGGAGCTTCAGCTGTCTTCTGTTAAGCTAAATATTTAAAAGATTTATAAAAATGTAAAACAATGTCACTCTTCTCACCTTTTCTCTTTAAAAGTCTCTTATTTATGTTATTATATCATGGGGTTATTTTTAAGGAATATATAAATTTTTAAAAAACAGCTTTAATTTCTTAGCTTTAATTTCTAAGACAATAAACATTGATAGATATAATACACATAAACAAAAGCTCTTTAGGATCTTTAACAATTTTTAAGAGTATAAAGAACACTGAGACTAAAATGTTTGAAAAACCTTATCCTACACCTTATTTGATTCCTCTCTCAAGTCCAAAACTGTGAATACACTTTTGAGTTTCTGAGTCAACAATAAAATGTACTGCTTAAGAAGAGCTTGGACTTTCCTGGCTCAGCTGGCAAAGACTCCACCTGCAATGCAGGAGACCCTGCGTCGGGAAGATCTTCTAGAGAAGGGATGAGCTGCCCACTCCAGTATTCTTGACTTCCCTGGTGACTCAGATGGTAAAGAATCCACCTCTATGAGGTAGACCTGGGTTCGATCCCTGGGTTAGGAAGATTCCCTGGAGAAGGGAATGGCTACCCGCTCCAGTATTCTGACCTGGAGAATCCCATGTACAGAGGAGCCTGGCAGGCTCCAGTCCATGGGGTCGCAAAGAGTCGGACACAACTGAGTGACTTTCCCACACACACACAGGAAGAGCTTACTAATAGGTATGGATGGAGTAATACTTGAAGTCACTTTTTGATTAAAAAAATTAATTTCCGAGTTGAAGAGTATTTAATGTACATGTAATATAATAGGCAAAGAGAACATAGGGACCCGACTAAGATCCTTAGTGTTTTTTCTCATGCAAATCTTGATGATAAATTGTTCGTTTTTAGTTACTATACTGTTCAACTGGGTATTGTTACAAACATCACATTTATGTGTCAGTAGAAGTCACAGTTCTTATCTGACAGTTTAAATGTCTCATCTCACCTGATCTGTGTATCACATTCCGTGCAAAATGCCTGCCACCGTGCTCCAGTGTCCGAGCTCTTGCTGATGAAATGCCAGTATGAGAGCCCAAGTGCCCATGCCCCCAGAATACTCCAGAACAGACATTACCCTGCAATGAAAGTTCATATGAAATCAGCATGACTTAATTACATCACACTGAAGATTCATCATACCGAAAATCAAATTCTATGCCAATGATACACGGCACTTGTAGTTTATTTTACAAACATTAACTAATTAAATTTGCAAAACATCCCTGAGCAGCAAGACATAATGATATCTGAGCTGACAACCTAATTAAGTCTAATTATTTCCAAGATTTCCCTCTTCCAAGTTGGTTCTATCTCCAGTTCAGAGACATGGGCTCACTATGTGCTCAAATCAGATGTGGAAGTCAGCTTTCACTTATTCCTTCCAAAATTCTCTTGCCACGAGGCCCCCGTATTTCCTTTCAGGGCAGCTCAACCTGTACCATTCTCCCCTGGAAAGGCTCATAGGAACTCCAAAACCCCCAAGCACTAATCTAGCCTTGAATTCATAGTCTATATCTTAAATGACATTTTTTGCTCGTTTTTTACCAGCAAGCAGTTTTGATTGTTATCCAAACTGATTTGACCAGCTTCACTCTACTGCCCTCCTTTTTGCACCCCCATACTGTCTTTTTCCTACCATGTGTCCTGATAGGCACAGGCCCTATCTTCCATGCAGTTTCTTGCCTCCAAAGTCTGTCATCAGGAAGTTGCCTTTTTTGTGCTTTTGTTGGTATGGCCCCTCTGACTTGAACGCTCTCAGGTTTCCTCAAGTTCTCTGCAGTCCCTCATTTCCATTCTGCTTAAAATTAGGCAACTTTGTTCCATCAGTTCATTACATATCAGCTTCTAAATTTTCTCTTCAGCGGGAAGATGGGCCTTGATAGTGAATGCCATATGTTTAAAAACATTTCTAGAAGACACATTGTGAAGGGGGATGTTACTGTTTGTGGGGGAAAAAAAGGTTATACAAGTATGCTTAAATATACACCTCGGGAGTGGGGAATAATTCTTGTGAGGGTTGTATTAGAATTCTTCAGAGAGAAGAGAGAGAGATTTATTTTTAAGAAGCTGGCTCACATGACTGTGGGGAATGGTAAATCCAAACCCGGCAGGGTAGGCTGGTAGGCTGGAAATTCCCCTAGGAGTAGATTTTGTAGCCTCAAGTTTGAAGGCTGAATTCCCTCTCCTTGAGGGGAAGGAATCTGAGTCTTTGCTCTTAAGGCCTTCAAATGACTGAAGGAGGCCCTTTCATGTTATGCAGCATAATCTGCTTTACTCAAGTCTACTTATTTAAATGTTAATCACATCTAAAAAATTAAGAACTGATGCTGAAGCTAAAGCACCAATACTCTGGCCACCTGATGAGAAGTGACTCATTAGAAAAGGCCCCGATGCTGGGAAAGATTGAAGGCAAGAGAAGGGGACGACAAAGGATGAGACGGTTGGATGGCAGCTCTGACTCAATGGACATGAGCTTGAGCAAGCTCTGGGAGTTGGTGATGGACAGGCAAGCCTAGCATGCTGTAGTTCCGGGGTGGCAAAGAGTTGGACGTGACTGAGCAACTGAACTGAAACTGAAAACAGCAACATCTAGAATAGTGTTTGACCAAACAACTGAGCACCATAGCCTGGCCAAGTTGGCACCTGAAATTAGCCTCATGCGGGCCCACCTGAAGAACGCATTTAAAGTGACTGCATTCTTCATGCTTGTAATCTTACTGGCTAAGAAAATACCTCCTATCCTAAATGTTCACTGTTTAGTGGTGGAGTAAACGACTGTGTTAGACTTGTGTTTCCAATAACACTGCAAACTTGAGGGACAATATTTCTCTTGCATTTCCTGTAACTATGGCAGTCACATAACCCACATTTTCCAAGGTAACATTGATTTCAAACCCTCTGTCCCATCGTTACACCACGTGTCCTGATTTTAGATGTAGCAAACATGACGACTTTACCTCTAATAAGTAGTTTCGTGCTGAGCACACTACTTAAACCTCACCTAATACTTAACTGATTGAAATGGAATTTCCAGCCAGTGGACACTGTGTTTAAAATATGACAAAATACAACTGGGGGAAATTATCATTTCTCTTCTCATCTATTCCTGAGACACAAAAGGCAATCTGGTTTTTGTGTTTTAAATTTTCTGTGTCCAGTTCTCAGGGTGTGGTTATAATGAATTGCTGAGCCGGCATGAAGTAAGACACTTGGTAATCAGGGCAAGTTTAAACAGCGTTGAACATTTTTTTAGGGTGAGCATTCAGGTAATGCATCCAGGAAGGACCTTGAATAGAAAGGGAGGGACACAATTAGACAAGTGAAAATCCCAACTTCTGAATTCTCTATGCAGGTAATAAGCTTCAGATTCCAAGAGGAAGGTTGATGATTTTTTTTAAAAGCTGATGGTAGAGTCAAAACTAAATAAAACATTAAGAATTGTCTTTTTTCCAGTAAAAATTACTTGAGGCTTTTCTGGACTGCAAAAATTATTTTCCTACTTTATAATCTGATGTGATCTTTAAAACTGCTGCTTTGTTCCAGAATAATATCCAAAGGAGTACAAGTTATACCACTTGGAGTTCAGACAGCCTTGGTGAAAATTTAAAGCTATTATAGAAAGATGAGTGATGAATTCAAGGAAGCCAGAAAGTGCTTAAACCAAAAGCTTTCAGCTATTCAATCAAAAAATTAGTGAGAATCAGTGACAGCTTGGGTACCAGGGGCGAAGATATAGAAGGGATGAAAGATGTCTTAGCTGGGTAGGAGACTAGAATTATGCTGATCTCATTATGAGGGAGAGAGAAATTAGGACAGAGAACCAGTTTGGAATATTTAGTAGAGGAGTGAGTGTGATGAGTGACTTCTGAGAATGTTGATCTTAAGTGGAACAGGGAGATGCCTGTAAATAGCTGGAAAATACAGATTAAGAAGGTAGGTGGAGAAATCAGAACCAAACTTGAAGTCTCCAGTATCTTTACTGTAGAATGTAAATAAAGTCAAAACTATCGACTGTGCCTTCCCTATATCTACCCAAGCCAAAGATGTACTTTTTCTGGACTCAAGCTGGATGGGGTGATTTGCACACACTCTACATTGTCCTTGACCCTCTGGGACATGTGCCTGCTCATTCCTCACCTGTCTGGAAGGCTCTCCTCCTTTCCCCAGCCCCACATGCCCTAATAAGTTACATCCCAACTTCAACCCAACCTTCAGGTCTTTATCTTTTCTGGATATATGCCCAGGAGTGGGATTGCTGGATCATTTGGTAATTCTGCTTTTAGTTTCTTAAGGAAATCCATACTGTTTTCCATAGAGGTTGTATCAATTTCCATTCCCACCAACAGTGTAGCAGGGTTCCCTTTCTCTATACTTCAGGCCTTACTTTAGATATTGCCTCCCTGACTGCCCCCTTGCACGTGCATATGCGTGTGTGTGTGCACACCCCCCCTACACACACACACAAACTCTTCTGTTAGGTTAGCTGCTTTCCTACAAACTTTTAGAGTACTGAGTATTTCCCCCACTACTCTGTGTTATAAAATCCTGTTTCTTGATATGCTCATCCAACTTGATTTAAAGTTCCCAAGGGGAGGCCTTGAATCCTTCCTGCATGTGATAACATTCCTAACTCCATTACACATGATAGGCACTCCATAAATTGAATGAACAAATGAATTATCAGAGGAGGTTGAATGTAAGCCAAGATCACAGTAAATCAAGCTCTCCAAAAAGCATGTCTGAAAAAGAGGATGATAGTTGACATTTGATGATAGTTGATACTTCAAATAACAAGCTTGAAGGGCCTAGAAAAATTTATTCTCACGATATACATGTATCTTGTGGAATGGATATTATGGTTATGGTGTCATGCTGTGATTTCTAGTAAGACATGTAAGACTGAAGCACGCCCATGTGGGTGGTGGGCATGTCTTCAAAGAAGCCCAAAGCCTTTTTCAGGAGAGCCACCTGGGAAAGGCCTGGGTTCTCAAACAAGATGTAGAACTGAGGAATGGAAAGGATGGTGGAAGACTAGGCTTCATCAAGCTTAACCTGGAGGTATGCCTTCCAATACAGCAGCCATTCATTAAACAGATGTGGCTTTTGTGCCTTGAACTGTGCTGTCTGAACTGAGATGTGCAAGTGTAAAATCCAGACCAGATTTCAAGCACGTTACAAAGAAATTAAATATTTAATAATTAACATTTCCATGTTGACTCTGTGTTGAAATGATAATATTTTGTATGTTGTTGTTGATGTTCAGTCACCCAGTCTTGTCTGACTCTTTGCGATCCCATGGCCTGCACCATCTCCTGAAGCTTGCCCAAGTTCATGGCCATTGCATCAGTGATGCCGTGCAGCCATCTCACCCTCTGATACCCTCTTCTCTTTCTGCTCTCAATATATACATAGTGGGCTAAGACTTCCCTGGTGGCTCAGACGGTAACGTGTCTGTCTACAATGCTGGAGACCTGGGTTGGATCCCTGGGTTGGGAAGATCCGCTGGAGAAGGAAATGGCAACCCACTCCAGGACTACTGCCTGGAAAATCCCATGAACAGGGGAGCCTGGTAGGCTACAGTCCATGGGGTCACAAAGAGTCAGACACGACTGAGCAACTTCATTGATAGTGGGCTAAATAAAGTGTTATTAAAATTAATTTCACCTGTTCCTCTTTACTTTTTTCACATTGCTACTAAGATTTTTAAGATTCCCATGTGTGTCTTGCCTGATAGTTCTTTGGGACAGTGTTGGTCTAGACTTGAGAGGAGACCTAGACATCTCTGAGCATCCTCCTGGGTGGGGTCATTAAGGCAGCAGATAGGATAGCCCTGAAAGCTGGGCAGCTAAGCCATGTCTTGTAAGAGTAGGATGATGAATGAGCATGTTTGTGTTGGTTCCACCATAAGTAAAGGCTTTCTTTCCAGTGATTGCCACATGCGCGCATACTGTGCTAGGTACTGGAGCTTCAGGATAAACCAGATGGACACGGCCCTACACTCATGAAACGTACTATCCGGCCACATGATTTGGCCCTCTTCCCACTCAGGAGATTTTCCTCCCCTACCGCCATCCCTGGAGGAGAGCCAGTAGAGGAGGGATCTCGACGTTTATTATTACTATTTTTATTTGTTATTGTGATTACATTATTGAATGTTTACTCTGTAAGTGGGCTAAGCACTTTCGATGCCTTGTCTCCCTGAATCTTCATAAATAATCCTACACAGCAAAAACTATTATCATTCCCCTAAAGAGGAAGAAGCTGCGGCTTGGGGAAAGAAAATAACTTGCCCAAGGCCACACAAAAGGGACAAAGCCCAGAGTGAAACTCAGATCCACCTGCTTGGGTGCCCTACTTTTAACCACTGTATGTCACCCCTCGTCTCCTCACAAACACACAAGTGACAGGGACCCCCGTGGCTTCAGTCTGTGGAGACTCACACCGTGCAGGTACTGTATTCAGGACCTAGCTTACATATTCAGTCCTCACAAAAACCCTAAGGAGAGTGGTTCTTATTGTTCGTATTATTCCTATTGTGTGCTAAGTTGCTTCAGTCATGTCTGACTCTTTGTGACTGTCATCTGCCAGCTCAGTGCAGGTACTGTATTCAGGACCTAGCTTACATATTCAGTCCTCACAAAAACCCTAAGGAGAGTGGTTCTTATTGTTCGTATTATTCCTATTGTGTGCTAAGTTGCTTCAGTCATGTCTGACTCTTTGTGACTGTCATCTGCCAGGCTCCTCTGTCCATGGGATTCTCCAGGCAAGAATACTGGCATGGGTTGCTGTGCCCTCCTCCAGGGGATCTCTCTGACCTAGGGATTAAACCTGCGTCTTTTACACCTCTTGCATTGGCAGGCAGCAACACAAAAAGGGAAACTGAATCTCAGAAAAGTGAAATAACCTGTCCAAGATCACAGAGCTACTCAATTATAGCCTTCTTGAACCTTAGTTCTCCTTTATTTAAAGTTCTTTAAATATTCCATCTTTCTAAAATACCCATAAAAGATGTTATTTTAAGTGTGGCTGGTAGGTAACAGCCAACCCTCTTTGACTGGAGACTGTCAGACATCCCAAGACATCTCAGGGAGATGGATTAGTCCCCTCTCAAGTGGCTCTCTCTTCCCCTAAGTAGACAGGGGAGGGGAAAAAAAAAAAAAAGCTGTTTGTTATAATCCAAGGAAGATAAAATTCTCCTGGACTCATTCTTCAGAGTTGAAAACATTCTGCACGATCACCTAGTCCAAACCTCTGATTTCACAGATGAGAAATGAGGCTGAGGGAAGTCAAATGACTGGCCCAAGGTCATGCAGCTGATTCCTGGCAGAGCAGAACTGGAGCTTATGTGGCTACTCAGAGAAGACGACTCTCTGCAAACCACACGGCCTCCTGAGGACCGAGGGAGGCCTGCGGGAGATTTGGGAAGGAGGGGGGCTGCCTCGTTGGCTGCAGGAGGCACAGTTTGCACGTCTCCTGGCTCACACAGTTTCTGGCCCATCCCCCAAGCACTCACTAAGAACCGAAAGTGGTGCGGGCCCAGGAGCACCGGGCTGACAGTATAAAACCAGCAAAACTGCACCTGGAAAACAAGTCGAGGCTTTTGCTTTCATTGCTTTTCTTTCTTTTAATCATGTGCAAATCCAGGAGGAGGGCTTTGCAGAGGGTGTGTGTATCACTCCATGGAGCAGCCTCAATGCTTGACCTGCTGGGCAGGTTTCAGAAGGCGTGTTCAGGAGAAGTCGCCCCCAGGAGATGCAGCTGACACTCTGTGCTGATCCTGGAAAACTTCACACACAGTCAAAAGATTTTAATGAGCAAGCTGGGGCTAAAGCTGCTCCCGGAGGCTGCACCCCAGGCGTCAAGCTGTTCCCTGGCGCCCTGTCGGTCCGCCCACACCTGCACTCTCCACTTACATCCTGTGTTCCATCCTCCTGACATAGTCTTTCTCCTTCCCAACACCTGTTTTGGTCACACTCTTCCCTCAGGCCCTGCCCAAGGATCATGACCTCCTTGAAGCTATTCCAGACCATGGTCAGCCTAAGCACTCCTTTTTCTGGAATCTAAGATGAACCTACTCACGCTCAGTCGCTTCAGTTGTGGCCGACTCTTTGCGACCCTGTGGACTGTAGCCCACCAGGCTCCTCTGTCCACGGGATTCTCCAAGCAAGAAACTAGAGTGGGTTGCCATGCCCTCCTCCAGTCTAAGGCGAATATCCTCCTGCATGTTGCACTTAGTTATCCAGTTCATACTTGATTTGTATTATTTATGTATATGTTCTGGCTCCTAAACTGGCATTTAGCCACTCAAAACAAGGGACAGATCTAGTTTCCCCCGTGAATTCCAAATTTCTTCCTAGCACAGAGCCCTGTAAGCAGCAGGCACTCAAGAAACCTTGGATGTTGATGACAAGGACAATACAATGATGATAACATTGCTGGAGGAGGAGGCGGGGAAGACAGAGAGAGAAAAGAAATTCTATCCAGGTAGAATGGCCAACAAATCAGATTACTACAGAGATCAAACTCCAGGCCAAAGGAAAATGGTAGAAATAATCAAATTTCTGTCTGGGAAACTTCTGCCTGCCACATTTGTCACTGCCGGCAGGCCATTTTCTCAGTTTTAAAAGCAAACAGGACTGTCTCTCTTATTCCCTTTCTTACAGAGCCTGCTATGGTATCTAAGTTCATGTGTCAATTTGGGCCACATGATAAGCAGGCATTTGGTTAAGCATTCCTTTGAGTGTCTCTGGGTGAGATTAACATTTGACTGAGAAGAGCAGATTGCTCTCCTTCATGTGGGTGGGCCTCATCCCATCAGTAGAAGAAGACGGACTGATGCTGACTGCTGAGCTGGGATGCTGTTCTTATCCTGTTTTCAAACTTGAACTGAAAAATCAGCTTTTCTTGCGGTAAGATTCAAAGGAAAATTCTGCCTGCCCCTCCCTCAACAGCCCCAATTCTTACTCTCTTGACAGAAATACTCTTTTGGATGAAGACATCACATTACCAGGACTCTATTTAGAAAGCAAATAAGCACAAAAGAAGAAGAGCTGTTACTTTACTATCCTGGCATTCACCCCCAGATGAACGTTAGAGAGCAAAGGAATGGGACCTGAGATGCTACCATTTACGATGAGACAGAGGGAGAGATGCTGGGGACCAGCCCCGAGGGGACACAGCCTTGGGAAGTTGTACAGAGTCGTTGGACTCTGTGAAAGCAGGAGGGACAGGGAGCATATGGAGGACAGGGCATGGGGCAGGGCCAGGAAAGAGGTCTTAAAAGAAGTCAAGAAAAAGTCAGACTCCTCCAAAGGGGTGGGCACTGGATGAACATTCCATCAGTTGGATACTTGTGTTACAAGGCTGGCTGTGTTCCTGTTTCTCCAGGCCTGGGACCAGAGACTCTTATCAGCTCTCCCCTCCCTTGGCCTCGCCCACCTCCTCGTGATCTCTCACTAAACTCTGCTGTTTTAAATTTCTTGTTGTTTGGATCCTGTCTTCACGTCTGGTTCTGCCCACGGGCCCTGAGGGTCATGCCGGGACAAGGCCTCCACCTTTCCGCCTGATTCCACCCTCCAGAGACCTCTCACACCTTGAGAATCGTGTCTTGTAGAGTGTGCATGACCCCTGTCCTAAGCCTCCTGTGGCTTCCAAGTGATGCACAATTAAATAAAACTCCTGGCTCTCCCTTAACAGACTCCTAATCTGCTCCTATCGAAGGTCCTTTTTGGTTACAACCAGCATTCCTATAGTGGATTGGAGTTGACTGAAACATTATTGTGAGCTATAATCCGGCTGTCATCTGATACTCAATTGAAACTGCTCAAGCAAAGATCACCAATGACTTTTACTGGTTGTTATTGCCAAAACCAAAGACTCCCCTAGCCACTGCAGGAGACACAGGAGATGTAGGTTCAATCCCTGGATCAGGAAGATTCCCCTGGAGGAAGAAATGGCACCCCACTCCAGTATTCTTGCCTGGAGAATCCCATGGACAGAGGAGCCTGGTGCGTTACAGTCCATGAGGCCACAAAGAGCTGGACATGACTGAGCAACAGAGGACACACAAGTGCACATTGTCAAAAACAAGAAACACATTTTATTTGTTCTCTTGGTGTTCTCTTTGCTGCTGATGGAATTATTCACATACCCCCATTTTTGTTACTCTCCCCTGCCCGAGGTTCCAAGGCACCACTCTATGCTGGTTCTCCTCGGCATGGTCTCCTCTGTTCAGTATGCCTGCTCCTGAGCTTGTTAAGTAACCCACTTCCCTGAAGAGTGGGCATGTGACGTAGGTGAGCCAGTCATAACACCAAATCTCTCTGTCCTCACTGATTGGTTCAGAGATGGGTCATGTGTCACAAATCAAACCAATCAGTTTTTTGCCAGGATTTGCTAATGAAGCTGGTTGGGAATACCTTCAACCAATCACTTTTGTTATGTAACAAACACTCTCAAAATCTCAGTGGCCTGTGACACCCAGTATTTATTTTCTTGCCAATAGTCCACAGTCAGATGTGGCAAAGGTTACCTTTGGGTATGTTTCACAGCTTTCTTTATTCTCTCTGGAACAGTGGCTACTTGGGACACACTCTTCTCAGGACAGGGCACCGAGCAAGCAGAAACATGTGACGTTTCTTCAGGCCTTGGCCAGAACAGTCACACTGTGACTGTCCACACTCTCAAAGCAAGTCATATGGCCACATCCACAATCACTGGGAAGATACCTCTTGTGGGAGGAATTGCAGGTGTTGTGTCATACAAACATCCCTGCATGTAGGGGCATGAAGAACCAGGAACAATTGTCAATCTACAGCTTTCCCGTTACCTCCCTGAACCCAGGCTCTAAAGATGGACACTGGGAGCTGCTGTGGCCCTGCCCCTCTCATGTGAAGCAGATTTGAGGATGAAACGCATACCCAAAAAATCAAGTTCCTCGACCCAGTGGTCTGACTCCATCCCCCACTTCCCAGTATTAGTTATGAGCTACTGAATTTCCCTCTGAATTGGGATTCTATCATTCACATGCCAAGAGGCCTGGAAAATACAGTTCCTTCCCTCTCAAGTGGTCCTTCTGGGCCTTGTGTTCTGTACTCAGCTCTTCTCTCTCTCTAGAACAAGGATCAGCAAACTACGGTTCACGGGCCAAATCTGGCCGGCTAGCTGTTTCTGTGAATAGCTTTATTGCAACACATCCCCGTGCACTCATTTATGTATTGTCCGTGGCTGCTTTCACACTATAATATCAGAAATAAATAGCTATGATAGTGGCCATAGAACAGTTACTACCTGGCCCTTTATAGACAAACAGTCCTGAGCCCTACCCTAAAAAGTGGAGGCCATGTGCTCTCCTGATCAGTCTCACTCACCTGCAAGCTGGTGAGTCCCAAATCTATCTCCCTGGCCCTGATCTCACCTTGCATCTTGGGATAACTCTGTACACTCTTTTCTGCACGGATGCCCCACAAGCAGCTCAAATTCAGTAAGTTTCTGATTTAAATCGAACTCATCCCTTTTCCTCCAAAATCAGCTCTTCTTTCCAATTTGCATCAGGCAGTGGTGCTGGCTTGGCACCCTTTTGCCTTCCTCCTCTGCCCCATAAACAGGTTGTTCTGGGTTTTATGTCTAAACTTTTCTTAAACTCTCCCTGCTTCTCTCCAGCCTTTCCATATATCCTCACTTGAGCTACTGCAGTCTTCTCACTCATCTCTTTATCTCTGGCGTTTTCCACCTGTCCTTCCAGCAGAGCGTCTTTTACAGCACCAGTCTTGTCCTGCGGCTCTCTTATCTAAAGTTACTCCATGGCTTCCATTAAGAATCAAGTCCAACTTCAATAAACCAACATGTGAAATTCTGAGTCTCCTGGCCCTGCCAGTCTTGCTATCCTTATTTTAAGGTACATCTCATCCCACCTGAGACTGACGTGAAAACATACCAGCTATGCTGTTTCTTGCCTCTGGCTTTTGCTTATGCTGTTCCTGCCCTGCTCACCCCCTACCTCTCTCATTCATTTGGCTAACTCGTCCTTCGGGATTCCAACGGATGTCATCCGCCTCTAGGAAGCCATCTCAGGCTTGCACCTGCCTTTCCAACCTGAACTGAGTATATCTTCTTTGCTCTTTCCTAGCTCCAGGCAGAGGTTAATTCAAGTTTACCAGCGTACCTGCCTATCTGCTTACTGCAGTGCAAGCCCCAGGGACAGGGCCCACGCTTCATTCATCCGTGTGTCCTTGGCTCCTGCACAAAATGTTTGGTGAGCGGAACTGAACTAAAAGATGTTTTTCACCAGGATTACTACCACTGAATTTTTGCAAAAGTCCTTTTATGAATGAAGAAACTGAATCCCAGAGAATTTGTCCAAAACCATGTAACTGATGAAGAGCAGAAGACTGAACTTAAATCCAGGTCTAAGGACCCTGAACTTTTGGAAACTTTGACCACAAAACTGTGTGCTTTCCTGAATGACTTATAAAATATACATAGAAACATAAAAACATACATAGAAAGTTATGTCATATTACACATAAATGTATATCTTTAATAATAAAATGAATGCCCGTGCCCAGTTTAAGAAATAGAACATTATTGATACCTTTGAACCGCTATCCAAATTTTTTCATTCCCTTACTTTTCTTCAAATTTTCCCACATATGGACATACTCAGTGTATTGTATTTCATCATATAAATATATCAGAATTCATTTGCCCACTAATTCTGTTGATAGACACTTGAGCTGCTTCCAGGTTTGTTTGCTTGTTTGTTATTACAAAGAGTCCTGTTATCCTTGTACATTTCTGCTATCCACACATAGAAGTTTCTCTGGGGTATATTTATAACAGTGAAATTTATACGTGCACCTTTGTCTTTACCAAACGTCCAATTTCCAATATCTATAGCATCAGCAGTGAATAGGAGTTTCTGATGCTCCGTATCTTTACCAGCATTTGGTGTAAATGCTTCCGTCCTTCCAGAATTCTTATTTAAAATCCAACTCCCCCAAAAGGGGCTGGTATTAGTAGGGGAGGCTTTAGGAGGGGAACCCTCATGAATGGGATTAATGCCTGGTAAAAAGCCTCCAGAAAAGGCTCCAGAGGGATCCCTAGCCTCTTTCAATTCACCATATGAGGGCACAGCAGAAAGGTGCTGGCTGTGAACCAGCAAGAGGGCCTCCCTGATTATGACCTTGCTGGCTACTTGACCTTGGACTTCCAGTCTCCAAACCAAGAGCAATAAATTTCTGTTGTTTATAAGCTACACAATCAGTAGTGTTCCCAAATGTACTGAGACAATTTGTAAATTAAAAAAAAATTTTTTTTCTTTTGCCAAACTAGCAGGTATAAAATGGTTCTTACTGGAGTTTTAACTTGACTTTTCCTGATTATTGATGAGATGGAAGCATTTTATGTGTTTATGAGTCATTTGTATTTTCTCATGAAAAATGCCTGTTTATATTTTTTGCCCATTTTTCTATGAGGCTGCCTGACTTTTGTTGTTATTTACCTGTTATTTATATTTTCTGGATGTGAATCATTTGTCAATCACATGTGCAACAAATAAACATTCTTAGTTTATGACTTATCTTTTTATACTTTATGGTCCATTGATGTATAAAAGTTCTTAATTTTATTTTAATGGTATGCATCAATTTTTTCCTCATTGTCCAAAACCATGTAACTGATGAAGAGCAGAAGACTGAACTTAAATCCAGGTCTAAGGACCCTGAACTTTTGGAAACTTTGACCACAAGACTGTGTGCTTTCCTGAATGACTTATAAAATATACATAGAAACATAAAAACATACATAGAAAGTTATGTCATATTACACATAAATGTATATCTTTAATAATAAAATGAATGCCCGTGCCCAGTTTAAGAAATAGAACATTGTTGATACCTTTGAACCACTATCCAAATTTTTTCATTCCCTTACTTTTCTTCAAATTTTCCCACATATGGACATACTCAGTGTATTGTATTTCATCATATAAATATATCAGAATTCATTTGCCCACTAATTCTGTTGATAGACACTTGAGCTGCTTCCAGGTTTGTTTGCTTGTTTGTTATTACAAAGAGTCCTGTTATCCTTGTACATTTCTGCTATCCACACATAGAAGTTTCTCTGGGGTATATTTATAACAGTGAAATTTATACGTGCACCTTTGTCTTTACCAAACGTCCAATTTCCAATATCTATAGCATCAGCAGTGAATAGGAGTTTCTGATGCTCCGTATCTTTACCAGCATTTGGTGTAAATGCTTCCGTCCTTCCAGAATTCTTATTTAAAATCCAACTCCCCCAAAAGGGGCTGGTATTAGTAGGGGAGGCTTTAGGAGGGGAACCCTCATGAATGGGATTAATGCCTGGTAAAAAGCCTCCAGAAAAGGCTCCAGAGGGATCCCTAGCCTCTTTCAATTCACCATATGAGGGCACAGCAGAAAGGTGCTGGCTGTGAACCAGCAAGAGGGCCTCCCTGATTATGACCTTGCTGGCTACTTGACCTTGGACTTCCAGTCTCCAAACCAAGAGCAATAAATTTCTGTTGTTTATAAGCTACACAATCAGTAGTGTTCCCAAATGTACTGAGACAATTTGTAAATTAAAAAAAAATTTTTTTCTTTTGCCAAACTAGCAGGTATAAAATGGTTCTTACTGGAGTTTTAACTTGACTTTTCCTGATTATTGATGAGATGGAAGCATTTTATGTGTTTATGAGTCATTTGTATTTTCTCATGAAAAATGCCTGTTTATATTTTTTGCCCATTTTTCTATGAGGCTGCCTGACTTTTGTTGTTATTTACCTGTTATTTATATTTTCTGGATGTGAATCATTTGTCAATCACATGTGCAACAAATAAACATTCTTAGTTTATGACTTATCTTTTTATACTTTATGGTCCATTGATGTATAAAAGTTCTTAATTTTATTTTAATGGTATGCATCAATTTTTTCCTCTGTGGTTTGCATTTTTGTCTCTTTGTTTAAGGAATACTTCCCCATCCTAAGGTAATAGTAGTACCCAAGGTAATAGTAGGGCTTCCCTTGTAGCTCAATCAGTAAAGAATCTCCCTGCAATGCAGGAGATCTCGGTTCAATTCCTGGGTCAGGAAGATCCCCTGAAGAAGGAAATGGCAACTCACTCTGGTATTCTTGCCTGGAGACTCCTCCCATGGAGGAGCCCTGTAGGTTACAGTCCATGGAATCATAAGAGTCAGACACGACTTAGCGATCAAACCGCCAGCAAGGTAATAGCAAACATCAGCACTTATCGAGTCCTTCTTTCTTTTTATAAGATTTCTTGGGGGTTTGATTTTACTGTTTGTTTTTGTTTTTCATTTAAACTTTTTATTTTATATTGGAGTATAGCTGGTTAACAATGTTGTGATAGTTTCAAGTGCACAGAAAAGCGACACAGTCATACATACACATGTATCCATTTGCCCCCAAACTCCTCTCTCATCCAGGCTACCACATAACATTAAGCAGAAGTCTGCGTGCTATACAGTACGTCCTTGTTGGCTGTTGGCTGTCTGTTTTAAACATAGTGGTGTGTACATGTCCATCACAAACTCCCTAACCATCCCTTCCCTCCGCCTTCCCTCAGTAACCATAACTTAGTTCTCCAAGTCTTATCCGCTTTCTGTCAATGGATATTTAGGTTGCTTCCTTGTCTTGCCTATTGTAAGCAGTGCTGCAATGAACACTGGGGTGCATGTGTCCTTTCAGACCATGGTTTTCCCTGGATAGATGCTCAAGAGTGGCATATCTTTATTTATTTGGCTCTGCTGGGTCTTAGTTGTGGCATGCAGGATCTAGTTGCCTGACCAGGAGTTGAACCCGGCCCCTTGCATTGAGAGCTTAACCATTGGGCCACCAGGGAAGTTCCTTACTGAGTACTATGCTGTGATACTCTTAACTTCCTTTCATGGATGATGTATGTAAGACACAGAGAAATTAAGCAACCTGATCACTGTCACACAGTAAACACAGCAGTGGAATAAGAATGTGAATCTGACCATCTGCCTTTAGCATTCGCATTTTAAAGACTGTTTGTACCGTCAGCTGTAGCGATCATCTGGTTAGTCCAAAAGAATTAAGAGATTTACCTTTCTCATTATTTACTCTGAGGTTGGCATTTGTATATGATATAAGATACCTGAATTAATCTTTACCCTAAAATCTACCTTATCCCCTTAGACATTCATCATTAGTGAAACTATCATTGACTGACTAATGCTAAAGGTGAATTAAAAAAACAAAACTATTTTGTAGAGGCTATAAGCAAGTGATCCTAGGCAAAGTGGGCAAAATGTAACCCTGCTCTCCAAGTTCACAGTGAAGTCCAGCTTCAAATGATGTGGCTCCAGAATAGAATCTTTTGAATTAACTGAGTAAGGCAGACTTCCACTGTTCCAGCGCTGAGGACAGGAGGTTGATCAAAGGCTTTTGGCATCCTGTAAAGTGAACAAAACAGCCCCCGAAGAAACCCTGCAAGAGGCACAGGCCATCACAACGCTCGGAACAGCCTCCGGTGCTGCCTACACTCCTGGGACCAAAATAGCTCACACGGCATTCCTGCTGCCTCCTTGTGAACTGTGTGGGAAGGAGCGTTGGTCACGAATCTTTTGTTTCAACCACCCCCACATGCTAGGACAGTCAGGCAACTGCAGGGACATCTTGGATCTAGAGCAGAGCACATCACAGGCTATGTACATCATAACTATTCTGCACCAAGTGCCATCATCCTGCAAAAGTAAAGGTTAAAAAAAAAAAATGCCAAGAAAATGAAAATGGTTTTTTATTTCAAAAATAAAATGAGAAATGAGAATGAGCTAAATGTAGCAGAGAATGGGGGCCAGATCATAAAGGGTCTCCTACTGATAGACTGGAGAAGTGTGAACTTTATTGTGGCAGTGGGCAGGTTAGGAAAGTAACACGATCCATTTATTAGTTTGCTCGTTACAGACCCTAGGACTAGTTACAATCTGGCTGACAGAATGCACTATAGAACGGTTGTGGCGAGCTCTGCTAGTGATGCCCTCCCACCCCATCCCGCTTCTTCCTCACCAGAGGGGATCACCTCCACTCCCAGGTCTGGAACTGCCTATCAGTCACTTTCCCAGCCTCCCTGGCGTGTGATCCAGTCCTGACTAATGGGATCAGAGAGGGGGAGGCAGCTGGGGGGATTCTGGAAAAGCTTTCCTGTCTAGTGAAAAGATGCCTGAGGAGAAAAGCCCCACTTCTTTTCTAAATGTGATCATGTTTGCATGCAGTGTCTGGAGCTGCCACCATGAATAGGGACAAGGCCAATACCTCAGGGATGGCAGAGCAGAAAGATGGAGGTGACAACGTGATAGAACCGCACAGAGCCACCCTCCTGCTGGAGATAACAGATGGTCATTGCTTAAGCCACTTTTACTTGGATATTCTGTTACTTGTACCCCACACCATCTCAACCGAAAGGAACATTAATAAAGTCACTAGTACAAAGTAATATAACGTTATAGGAAATATTAAAAATAGACACTGTTCCCTTCAGATACTTATTGGAAATAAACGAGCCTCGAAACTGAAAATAGTTAGCTACCATATTAACTGTTCACTGAATATTTTGAGTGTTGAAGCAGGAAACTACAACTTCAGAGATGTCCTGTTTTTCTTCTATCTGAAATTTTATTTTTCCATTTTATTCTCTCATTTGCACATTTCCCTAACGAACACTGAAAACTTTCTCCTAGTTCCCTGCTAAGCAGCAATTCTCTCTTCTTGTAGGTCTACCTTTCATGAAGTCAGGGCAGTCAAAGCTCCTTATATAAGAAGACTCAGCATTGTGCCAATGAAAGAATCGTAAGTTCCAGGGCAACAATAGAGAATTACGTGCAGTAACTCAGTATTATTTGAATACAGATAAAACCAGAACATCTGGTTAGAGTTCCTTAAGCTCATTACGAATTATCTTCCAACCTAAATTGTTACACGCAATGCCTGGCAACTTTCCAGCAAGTCCTTCTGGTTCCATCGGAGGGAAGCCCATCCCGTCCCAGATACACACCAGGGTTCTCCAGCTACCACTGGAGAGTCCTTCTTTCTTTCTAGGAAATTTGATAAGGTTCTGTCAAGTGTTGGCCGTGAGATGTAATCTCTCCGATCTTTATTCTCCTGTTCCTTATAACATTTGCTGGGAACTCCTGAATTTTCCATACGTAAACAGTTCTAAAAATATAAGTGAGAAACACTGCATCTGAGATAGAGAGCTGGCTTGCCAGCTACCGAAGAAGGTGGCTGCTTTGGGTTCACCAACAAAGGTCTGTCTAGTCAAAGCTATGGTTTTTCCAGTAGTCATGAATGGATGTGAGGGTTGGACTATAAAGAAAGCTGAGCACCAAAGAATTGATGTTTTTGAACTGTGGTGTTGGAGAAGATTCTTGAGAGCCCCTTGGACAGCAAGGAGATCAACCAGTCAATCCTAAAGGAAATCAGTCGTGAATATTCACTGGAAGGACTGATGCTGAAGCTGAAACTCCAATATTTTGGCCACCTTGTCCGATGAGCTGACTCACTGGAAAAGACCCTGATGCTGGGAGGGATTGGGGGCTGGAGGAGAAGGGGACGACAGAGGATGAGATGGTTGGATGGCATCACCGACACAATGGACATGATTTTGAATAAACTCCGGGAGTTGGTGATGGACCGGGAGGCCTGGCGCGCTGCAGTCCATGGGGTCGCAAAGAGGTGGACACGACTGAGCGACTGAACTGAATTGAACGTCTCCGTTCACTCCTGTTCACTTTAGTTTGAAGTGTTGACTCGGTGCTCCTGGGGTTGGAAGCGCTTTGGCCTTGAGCGCATCCTGACCCCGCGCGCAGAGAGGGGCCCGTCGTGAGGCATCTGCGCGCCCAGGCCGGGCCAGGCGGAGCTGCGGGCCGAGCTGAGCCGCCCCGGGAGGCCGCAGCGCGGGAAGGCCCCCGGGGCACCTGGCGCCGCGCGGGGGCGGGAACCAGGTGGCCCGGGCGCGCCCGCTTCGCCCGGACACCGAGCAGGAAGTGGCTCCGGCGCGGCCTCCGCAGGGCGCGCCTCCTCCGCGGCGCCTGGCGGGTGCGGCCGGGCCGGGACGCGGCCGGAGCCCGAGCCCCGCCGAGCGGGCAGCGAGTGCTCATGGCGGCGCCGGCGCCGGGGGATCCCGGGGCCGCCGCCTCGGCCGTCCTGGACGAGCTGGCTCGGAACTTCACGTACGGGGCGCGGGGCGCCGGCAATGGCTCCCTGTCGGGCGCGTGGTACCGCCGGAACCAGGTAAGGGCCGGCCGCCCCGCCGCCCGGTGGGGAGCGGGTTGGGGCCGCCCTCCGGCCGATGGTCCCGAGGACACCGGGCTGCCCACGTGGGCGGAGCTGACACGCAGTTTCCACACGTGGACCTCACTGCCCGGCGTTCGGGAGAGCGGGGAAGCCCTGGGCCGCCGCCCCCGGGAGTGGGTCATACAGGCCGGCGGTTCTGGGCCTCTGTGTTCCCAGACATCCCGCCTCTCCAGCCTGAATCTGCCCTGTTCTCCCAGATGGAGTTTAAGGCGTGTGGGGGCAAACCTCCTCCACCCGTATTCGCCCCCAGGATCATTTTACAGTTAAAACATGAGTGACACTGTACTCTCAGAATCAGAGAACTGGTTCAAGGCCACCAGATAGCACCTCTGTGCAGATGCTCTGAGCGTGACTGTGTGTGTGTCCCCAGTGTGTCAGCTCAGCTCCTTCCATTTCCGCACGAGGAACACTGACATTCTCAGGTTGCAGTTGCCAGACTCTCTGCTTGCTCACCGGCCCTGTGGGAAAACGTCGTCAGCCTCAACAACGCCCATGCAACGCTGGAAACACACATTTAACAAGATCAAAGGGGATTGGAGCTGCCCATTTATTTCAGGCTTGGTTTAAGAGCAGGAGGTGGGGAAAAAAGCCCTTCCTCTAGCCACATTTATATTCTTTCAAAAAACGAGCAAGTGATCTTGATATGGTGGATTCCAGGCTCCCTTCTGTTTTCATAATGTGTTACTTTGTTCTTGTTCTTTAACAAATCAATAGGTCTTTTTATTTTACAACAGTGTAATTATAAAATATCTGTTGTTGGTCTAAATCAGGGGCTTTAACCAATAATCAAACACCTGGAAGCCTTTATGCTTGCCAAGTGTTTTGAATGTTAGTTTCTGAAATGTTAGAATTTTGTTTTCAAAAATTTAGCTCAGAAGATTATTTACTTATATAAAGACAGAAACCACCTTGTTAGTTTTCAACAGAGGAGAGAATGTCACTGTGAGTGTGTTTTACCACAAAACATACTAAAACAGGAAAAATGAGAGGACACTGAGCCTATTAGATTCCATTTCTCCTTCCTTCTACCAAGAAGAGTTACAAAGACTGCTTTTCATAGGAAGTTCTTTGAGCATATCTGTTATACTATCTTATGCTAGCTTATGTTGTAAAGCATATTATAATATGCTAATGCTAGAAACAGTCCCAATAAAAGTTGACTGATTTTTTGTCTTTTTGGTAAAGGACTTAAAGAGTTAGTAAATGTGACCTGAGATGGCATCATCCAAAACAGGGGAAACATTGTTTGCAGAACGGAAACCTCTGTAGACATTAGTTTTCTTTAATGCTTCTGGAATTCAAGATTGTCTTGGCCCTCTAACACCAAACCTAGCTTATTATGTGACGTAAATGTGAAAACTTTATGTTTGCAAGGCGTAACTTGCCTTTGACAGCATAGGTTTGTACAGGTTAGAAAAAGTGTATCAGGAATATGCTAATCGAAACTACTCAGCTGACACCTGAACCATAGCTAGTATGTGTCAACTTTTCCCATTATAATGCAGATTTAAAGTATCTTATAAGATTGTGGTATTTTAACTTTTCATTGATTGCTTTTGTTTTTAAGCAAAAGTAAAACTTGATTTTTAAAAATTCATTCAGCAAACATTTTATTGAGTGCCTCTTGTGCTGAGCAGGCCAGTAGAAATAAAATGGAATCTAATTTTTATTTTCTTTTTGGACATTAACTGATTATGTACTATGCTTAAGTCTCTCAGTCATGTCCAGCTCTTTGTGACCCCATGGACTGTAGCCACCAAGTTCCTCTGTCCATGGGGATTCTCCAGGCAAAAATACTGGAGTGGGTTGTCATGCGCTCCTCCAGGGGATCTTCCCAACCCAGGGATTGAACCCAGGTCTCCCACATTGCAGGTGGATTCTTTACTATCTGAGCCAGGAGGGAAGCCCTAACTGATTATAGATAGCTGCAAATGAGAGTGGCTTCAAGAAAACAAAATAAGGGATATAAGTTTAGGACGTCCATACTCAGAGTTAACCATGATTACTGGGTGGTGGTTTAGTCGCTAAGTCATGTCCGACTCTGGCGACCCCATGGACTATAGTCCACCAAGCTCCTCCCTCCATGGGATTTCCCAGGCAACCCCTCCATGGGTTGCCATTTCCTTCTCCTGGGGATCTTCCTAACCCAGGGATCGAACTCCAGTCTCCTGCATTGCAAGCAGTACTCCTGCACTGCTGGCAGATTCTTTACTGAGTAAGCCACCAGGGAAGCCCTGATTACTGGATAGCCAGAGTTTAATAAATTTTATCACTACTGAAATATTTGGATAGTGTCTGTTCAGTGATAGCTCAGCTCTCTATATTTTTTCAAGAGATAACCATCAGATCTGATAAATTAACCTTCAGTTCAGTTCAGTCGCTCAGTCGTGTCCGACTCTTCTCGACCCCATGAACAGCACGCCAGGCCTCCCTGTCCATCACCAACTCCCGGAGTTCACTCAGACTCACAGCCATCAAGTCAGTGATGCCATCCAGCCGTCTCATCCTCGGTCGTCCCCTTCTCCTCCTGCCCCCAATCCCTCCCAGCATCAGAGTCTTTTCCAATGAATCAACTCTTCTCATGAGGTGGCCAAAGTACTGGAGTTTCAGCTTTAGCATCATTCCTTCCAAAGAAATCCCAGGGCTGATCTCCTTCAGAATGGACTTGTTGGATCTCCTTGCAGTCCAAGGGACTCTCAAGAGTCTTCTCCAACACCACAGTTCAAAAGCATCAATTCTTCAGTGGTCAGCCTTCTTCACAGTCCAACTCTCACATCCATTCATGACCACAGGTAAAACCATAGCCTTGACTAGACGGACCTTAGTCGGCAAAGTAATGTCTCTGCTTTTGAATATGCTGTCTAGGTTGGTCATAACTTTTCTTCCAAGGAGTAAGCGTCTTTTAATTTCATGGCTGCAGTTGCCATCTGCACCACCTTATTCACAGAAAAAGAGCAACTTCCCTGAAACACATTTCAGGTGACATGTGAATATTTAACAGTGCTTTCTTAGAATCAGTGACATCTAAGGCAGAGATGTGAGTGGTTTTAGAGGAAGAAATCCCCAAACAAGTAATAAGTGGGTGTTCAGTGGGGAAAGTGTTCTAGGGAATCAAGGTAGCAAGGCTTTTGTCCAATCGGCATCACTTAGGCATCTTCCTATATAAGTATAAATGCAGTTAAGTTCTGCAAAGGTTTTTTTCTTTATATTTGATCCACAAGTTTTCAATATAAAAAGGTAATGCTTCTAAGATGATTATTGAACTCCCCACTTTGTACAAAGCTCTGTGGAATATTCAACATAGTCTTTATAGACGCAAACTCTTCCTTCCTTCTTGTTATTAGATGCTTGGGGAAACAAGCTATGTAGGTAACTCTAAAGCAAGGCAGTATGTTTTAAGTGTCATGTGAGGGATATAAAATCCTTTGGGAATTCAGAACAAGGTGGCTTTTAGCAGGGGCCATCAGGGATGTTTTCCAGAGAGGTGCTATTTGAGCTGGTCACTTAAAGACAGAGTTTCATTAATGAGAGTACACAGATGGAAGGCACTGCAAGAAAGGAGAAAGACTGGAGACCAAGGAGCAGCCCACATGGTCTGGACAGGTGCCCTTCTGAACGTTTTTGTACGGAGAGTAGAAGTCAGTGGCCATTCTGGTTGCAGTGGAAAACTGACAGTGACCGGAAGGTGTTAAGTACAGTTTCAGGTCTTAGATATTGACATGAGTTGCCTTGAAGGACAACGGGTTAAGATGTTTGGACTCTAACTGGTAGACAGTGGGGAGTCATTAAAGGTTTTTTTGTGAACAGAGAGTGAAGCAATCAAAGCAAATGCTGCTGCTGCTGCTGCTTCTGCTGCTGAAGTTGCTTCAGACGTGTCTGACTCTGGACGATCCCTTGAAGGCAGCTCATCAGGCTCCCCCGTCCCTGGGTTTCTCCAGGCAAGAATACTGGAGTGGGTTGCCATTTCCTTCTCCCAAAGCAAATGAAAGGCATTTGAATTAGGGTTAGCAGTGTGAAGGAGCCTCGAGCAGGCCAACTGTGGACTGAATCCAGCCTGTAGATGTGTCTTGTGTCAAACTGCACAGAGGTTTAAAAATGTTTAATACATTGCCAACTTTTAAAAAATGAGTATGTAAGGTTTCAAATTTCCATGATCTTTTTAAACATCAGAAGTGCTAGGAACTTGGCCTTCTTCCCCACAAGATAACTGAGGGGAGTTCACAGCTCAGAACATCTGTGCTCCCCACTTGGGCTCCCCCCCTGCTGTCTTCTCTTTTACCTACTGACCCCTGTAGGCATTTAATTTGCAACAAGCATCAGAGGCTGTTGTCTAGTTTCTGCTGTCAACTAACTCAGTGCATGTAGGCAAGTCACACTGGGCTTCAGTTTTCCTTGCTGGTAAACTTATGCTTGGAATGAAAGACCCACAGTCTTTTTCATGTTATCTGGTTGAATAAATAAGTGCCAATCCAGCAAGGCTCTAGAGGGAATGGACAGAAAAGGATGAACGTGGGAGATATTGTAAAGGAGGGGCTTCACGGCTGTTTCTTTAAGTTTATGCACATTGCTAAATATCTAAATTCACAAAGATACTGTCAGAAAGGTTTCTTCGGCATAGGGTGAAATGAAGAATTCAGATTTTTTAATGTCCTTTGTTTGAACTTTTGATTTTCAATGGCTTGAATTTTTAAAGTCAACATATTTAAAGGAAAATTGATACATCTTGGCAGGGAAGAGGGGAATGGAAGAGACTGACATTTGTTATGCATTTGCTGTGTGACACTTTATAGCTATTATCTCATTCGAGCCCCCCAACAACCTTGTAAGATACGTATTATCCTTACTGTTCATGTAAGGAAATTTGTGTTAAATCACTTGCCCCCAGATCTTAAAGCAAGTAGGTTTAACTGCAGAGCTATTTTTATTCCATGCCTGAAGGCCATTGCTTAGAAACTAAAGCTTGAAAAGAATGTGTAAGGGAAAATGAATATGGCTTGTCTCGCTGGACTAAAGAAAAATCACATTGGGTTTTATAGTGCCCTTGTATTGATTTTGCTTTGCTACCATTTATCTCTTTTCTGCTGGTCAGTGCATCTGATTGCCTCTTAGAGACAGAAAAGTGTCAAAACTTACAAATAACCAAAGGGCGAGATAGAGGTTACTGGTCCTTTCCATTTCCTTCCCAAGAAAAAGCCTCTTTTAAAATCTTGTTTATACACATTGACCTTTTTTTTTTTTAACCTACCTTATATAGCCAGTGTGGCATTTCCCCTTTACCAGGTTTTCTTCAAGATGTATGTACAATATAAGGCAGCAAAAAGGAGGAAGGAGGAAATCAATTACCTCAAAGCAACTGTATCAAAGCTTTTGTAACCATTATCATCATCATAGTCATTCCATGGTCCTTAATTGGGGAACAGATTCTTAATGCTGTTGTGAATTTGTCACACCACATGTTTGCATTTAAATCTACCTGTCATTCCCACTCTTTGTGACCCCACAGGCTGTAGCCCACCAGGTTCCTCTGCCCATGGGATTCTCCAGGCAAGAATGCTGAAGTGGGTTGCCATTTCCTCCTCCAGAGGATTTTCCCAACCCAGAGACTGAACCTGTATCTTCTGCTTCTCTTGCATTGCAGGCGAATTCTCTACCACTGAGCCACCAGGGAAGCCGATTCCTACTAACTAGTTATAAAGTTGCATTCATGCAATCAGCTAAGTTCAGGCTGTGGGAAACTTCACCAGTTTACAGGTTTATGTGGCTCGTTTTCTTAACTAGTTATAAAGTTGCATTCATGCAATCAGCTAAGTTCAGGCTGTGGGAAACTTCACCAGTTTACAGGTTTATGTGGCTCGTTTTCTTAGCAAATCACTTTTACTGGGGAAAAAAAGGGGAGAGCAAGAATTGAGATTCTCTTTGCAGATTAAAATACAATTAGAAGATGTATTAGACAAAAAAGGCAGCCTCCCTTCACAACATTCAGGGTGCACACTTCTGTGGTGAAACCATAACGAAAAGGAAGGAAGGGATCACCATGAAGTCAGACCAGGGTTTTCTTGGGGAACAAAGAGGCTATGAGGGGATGAAGCAAAGGGAGGGCTTTGGGTGGGCACCCAGTTTCTGTTTCGTGATCTGGATGCTATTATGAGAGTGTTTTCCTTATAATAATTCATTTTAGTAATTTGTTCATCTGTATCATTTTCTTTGCAATTGCCTGTATCTTATATTCTACAACTAAAGAAATTTTTCTAATATATTATAAATGCTGTGACTGTTCAACTTGCATGTTTTACCCAGAGAGTGTGGGAAATGGTACGCTGTATTCATTTTGTTTGCTTAGGAGAATTATTTAAACAATTTCTTTTTAAAGTGTTGGTGATTATTCAAATTGGCATTTGAGAGTTTACTATGGAAAAGATGACTTTCCCCTAAGCTATCCTTTTTGTTCTAGGATAGGGTGTTTTAAAAAGCTTGGCCTCTTTACTAGATGTGTTGGCAATTTTCTTAATTTCTCCAAATCTTGACTTTCTCTATCAAAATGGTAATAGCAATAACACGAATAACACTATATACCTTATAGGGTTGATGTAGGAATGAAATAAGATAATATATATCAAATAGTTAGCAGTGCCAGACACATAGAAAGCACAGAATAAACACTAGCTAGGGACTTCCCTGGCAGTCCAGTGGCTAAGACTCCTTGCTCCCAAGGCCCAGGTTCAATCCCTGGTCAGGGCACTAGATCTCACATGCCACAATTTAAAGACAACTAAGACCCGGCCCAACCAATTAAAGGTAATCTGCAAAACTGTTTATTAAAACTAGTATTATTAGAAGTATTAAGTCAACCTATGTTATAGGAAGTATCATAAAATATATATTTCTAACGATCAGTCATTATTGAACTTCAGTCAGTTCAGTCATTCAGTCGTGTCCAACTCTTTGCAGCCCCATGGACTGCAGCACACCAGACTTCCCTGTCCATCACCAACTTGTGGAGCTCACTCAGACTCATGTCCATCGAGTCAGTGATGCCATCCAGCCATCCTATCCTCTGTCATCCCCTTCTCTTCCTGCCTTCAATCTTTCCCAGCGTCAGGGAAAGAGTCAGTTCTTTGCATCAGGTGGCCAAAGTATTGGAGTTTCAGCTTCAGCATCAGTCCTTCCAGTGAATATTCAGGACTGATTCCTTTAGGATGGACTGGTTGGATCTCCTTGCTGTCCAAGGGACTCTCAAGAGTCTTCTCCAACACCACAGTTCAAAAGCATCAATTCTTTGGTGCTCAGCTTTCTTTATAGTCCAACTTTCACATCCATACGTGACTACTGGAAAAACCATAGCTTTGACTAGATGGACCTTTGTTGGCAAAGTAATGTCTCTGCTTTTTAATATGCTCTGTAGGTTGCTCATAGCTTTTCTTCCAAGTAGCAAGCATCTTTTAATTTCATGACTGCAATCACCATCTGCAGTGATTTTGGAGCCCCTCAAAATAAAGTCTCTCACTGTTTCCATTGTTTCTCCATCTATTTCCCATGAAGTGAAGGGACCGGATGCCATGGTCTTCATTTTTTGAATGTTGAATCTTAAGCCAACTTTTCCACTCTCCTCTTTCACTTTCATCAGGAGGTTCTTTAGTTCTTCTTTGCTTTCTGCCGTAAGGGTGGTGTCACTTGCCTATCTGAGGTTATTGATATTTCTCCCAGCAGTCTTAATTCCAGCTTGTGTTTCATCCAGCCCAGCGTTTCTCATGATGTACTTTGCATAGAAGATACATAAGCAGGGTGACAATATGTAGCCTTGATGGACTCTTTTCCCAATTTGGAACCAGCCTGGTTCTAACTATTGCTTCTTGACCTGCATACAGGTTTCTCAGGAGGCAGGTAAGGTGGTCTGGTATTCCCATCTCTTGAAGAATTTTCCACAGTTTATTGTGATGCACACAGTCAAAGGCTTTGAAGTAGTCAATAAAGCAGAAGTAGGTGTTTTTCTGGAACTCTCTTGCTTTTTCAGTGATCCAACGGATGCTGGCAATTTGATCTCTGGTTCCTCCACCTTTTCTAAATCCAGCTTTAACATCTGGAAGTTCACAGTTCATGTACTGCTGAAGCCTGGCTTGGAGAATTTTGAGCATTTAACTTATTGCAAATAGAAATAAGAAATTCTGTCAGTTATTTGATGCAACTCTCTTTTCTTTAATTCAGAACCAACTATTTCTCTACCTCCACTGCCTTCCTCACTCCGTTTGATGTTTGCCTCCCCTTCATTCTCCGGACATAGTCACATTACAGAACACTTCTTGATTGTAGTAATTTCTTAGCTGAAACACTTGTCATCTAAGGCAAGCGTACTAAGGCAAGGATTCCCCTCATGTCTTCTGCCTCTTTCCAGACTTCTGGGTTGGGGAAGGATGGATGTGTGGCCCTGGGAACAGCTGACAGGATTTGGTGTCAGAAGTGTGATGATATCTCCAGATGGTGACGGTAGTTTAACCAACTAAGGACCAGCACCCCAGCTTGGGAAAGCTCATGCTGTGTCAGCGTTAAGACTTAAATGCTGTTTATTTTAGGGGTGTTTTTGTTTATTTGTTTTGGCCTTGTTTTTTTTTTTTTTCTTTTCTAAAGGTCCAGTATTCCTCCACTCAGTTCATACCTTTTATAACCTGCCCCATTCTCTTGGATGTGATTCTCTGTTCCGTCCAAGAGAATGGCACTTAAAGTCAGAGTTCTTATCACTCTGTCCTGGTCCACTGGAGTCTCTTAGTTGCCCGGAGGCTTGCCACTTTCCCCTCCACCCAGTTCTCAGCATGTGCACACCTGTGCGTTTACTTCATCTTCACTTGGCCTGGACCACAGCCACTTCCAGCGTGTTCTCCTGTCGTCTTTGGCACACGTCAAGAGATGCAGAGTAAACACAGGCTTGTGTAAACACAAGCTAGCTTATGTTTAGTCATGAGCTCCACACCTCACCAAATATTGTATTTGTCCTGGAGTGCCTCCTTCAGAGACCCACCCTGGTGTTGGCGGGTCATTCTGAGGTCTGCCAGCAGCCTCAACACTGTGGTTCCTTAAGCCACCCCCTCACCTTCTCAGCACCTCTCAGGTGGTTTCCCCCTTTCAGTGACTTGGGCCTCCCGCCTGACTTCTGTGGCTTGCAACAGGCGTCTGTCTCTCTCCTGGCTTTGGCACTTCGCTTCCTGACCAAGAACACTTTATAAGTTAAGAGGCTTTGGTTGGTGAGTCCCAGGAAACCTATCTTTAACTGGCTTAAATAATAGAGGAAATTAATCAGTCTGGATGACGTGGAAGGCCAGAAGAACTCCGGGTCCATACCAGCCTTGATCCACAGACTGCAGTCACATGGCAAACGCAGGCTCTCCCTCTCCTCTTCCACTTCTGTTCCTTGGGACTGTTGATCCCACTTTTTGCAGGCTCACCCCTGTAGCCTTCATCTTCCCTTTTCATTTTCAGGAAGGAAAGGTTGACTTTGTCCACCAATGAAAATCCATTGCCTTTAGTCTGATTGGACGAGGTTAGGTCCATGTCCTTTCCTGAACCAGTTGCCAAGGCCCAAAGAACATGAGCCTTTGGGAAGGGCTGGATGAAAGAGAGGTCCTGTAGCCAGGATGGGAGGCACTACGTGGTCCTAACAGCAGTGACCACTGGGTAGCTGAGTCCTCCTCCTCTGGTTCACTGTCTTCCTGGGCAGCCACCTCTCCCCCTAGCTCATCAGAGACCTTCACTTTCTACATCCTGCCTCAGCGGAGCAGCCCCAGCAAAGTTATCCTAGTGAAGTCCGCCTTGCCGTTGTGGGTGAACCAGAGCGGTAATCTCCTTAAAAGCTTAGTTACAGGATCAATTTCTGAAATATTTTTCTTAGTGTCAACTCTAAGCTGTGACTTATCTCCAAATTCGAGACTGACCACCCCCACTCCTGCTCTCTCCCTCAAGGGGGACTTCTAGAAAAGCCTCTCGTCTTTCTGCAGACAGAAAAGTCAGACGGTATCCACTGGCAAAAGCAGCATCTCAGTCTTACCTCTACCTGCTTAGTGATGTCTTTACCGTCAACAACCACCTCTTCAGAAGGTAGGAGCCTCCTAAAAGTTTAATGAATTTAAGTGAAATAGATATGGTATGTGAGTGTAACGCTGTGCGGAGTCCTAGAAGCCACATCAGCATTGCCAATAATGTCATTCAGGGTTGAGGTCAGTCCTGTGAATTCTGGGAGGTTTTTATTTCCTTTTCAACCTCTGGACTTGTAGGGCTCTGATTGTTCCGGGGCTATTTGGGAGACAGTGATACTCTGTTCCATCATTACAGCCCACACTGAGTTTGATCAGCTAGTCAACAGTGACGGCCCCAAGGCAGCCAACATTCCACTCAGTAAAAATCATAAGTAGAGAGCCCTTCTCAAGAGCATTGGGCAGTAATACCAGAGAAATCGGGAACATGGACACTGTCCTCAAACTGTAGCCATATATGGAGTGTGATATACATCAGTTAGATCACATATCCATTATCCAGGGCTTCCCTGGTAGCTCAGCTGGTAAAGAATCCGCCTGCAGTGTGGGAGACCACAGTTTGATTCCTGGTCAGAAAGATCCCCTGGAGGAGGGCATGGCAACCCACTGCAGTCTTCTTGCCTG
Source organism: Madoqua kirkii (assembly GCA_006408675.1). Classification (NCBI taxonomy): domain Eukaryota; kingdom Metazoa; phylum Chordata; class Mammalia; order Artiodactyla; family Bovidae; genus Madoqua; species Madoqua kirkii. The sequence goes on along the minus strand of SJYC01102055.1, from coordinate 15,215 downwards.
GAGAATCCCCATGGACAGAGGAGCCTGGTGGGCTGCAGTCCATGGGGTCGCTAAGAGTCAGACATGACTGGGCAACTAAGCGCAGCAGAGCACATACTTTATACGGGGCCTTCCCGGCTGGTATTAGTGGTAAAGAACCCACCTGCCAGTGCAGGAGACAGAGGCCCAGGTTTGCATCCTGGGCAGAAAGGTCCCCTGGAGGAGGGCATGGCAACCCACTGCAGTATTCTTGCCAGGAGAATCCCATGGACAGAGGAGCCTGGAGAGTTAGAGTCCATAGGGTTGCAAAGAGTGCACACATGCAGGCATACATTATACAGTGTACAGTGTGTGTGTGTGAAAGGCATAGACAGAGAAAGAGAATGCATTAGAAATACTTGGAAAATCACAGTTGAAGGACTGGTGTGAAGCTGCCCCTGCTTATACAATCTGATGGACTGCTTCCGTTGTGCTTCCAGGACTAGCATAGTACAGTTACATAATTGCAAGTAAAGAGAGCCAAAGCGGAAGAGGAGACAGTGTGGAGTGCCTTGGGATGTGACTGCCTGAGACGCAGCCCTGGAGAAACGAGTGGTTCTTTGTGAACAAGGTGCAAGTGGACCTCCTCTTACAAGCGGCGGCCACAGCCACGAAGTCGAGAATAATCCTGAGTTACATGCACAGCATTTTATTAGACTTCTGAACTGTACTTGCAGACCCAAATCACAGTCACCATCAATGAGTTCTTTGGGTATCAGAGGTGGGTTGACCATAAGGTGGGTTGGGACCTGGTTGCTGGACCAGTGGGATGTGAGAGTTTTGCCAGGAAAGAGGGAGCTTGGGGTTAGGGGAATTTTATTTGGTTATGAGTACTGGCCCTTTAGAGGCAATGGAGTGTCCAGGTCACAGTGTCCCAGAGGAGAAAATCTGCACTTGATTCCTGCCTTGATGTCAGAAAGATCTGGTCTGGTGGGTGGAGAGGGCTGCAGGAGTCTCGGGCAGGTGTGTGTCAGTAAGAGGCAGTGTCACGATCCCTCCCCTATATTGAGGCAGAAACTCACCCAGGGGCTGGGGCCTGACACACACAGTGGAGTTTAGTCTCCAGGAGGATGGAGCTGGCAAAATACAGCCCAAGTTCAAGGCCGGCATCGCTCTCAAAAGAGTCATGTGCTCTTGAAACCCAATCAGATGCGGGGGAAAGAGCTGTAATTCAGCAAGCTCCCAGGTTTTCCAGCTCAAGGGAGGAAGCCTCTCGCACATCCTGGGATTTCTCTGCAAAAGGCAGCCAAGCAATCCCGCTTCTTTGAAAACAAAGAATGACCAATTTTGTTAAATTATTATTAAGAATATGTTCTTGCAAAATTTGAAAGTTATGGGACCTCATATTGATCTGGATGCAGACAATAGCATTCTTTGTGTTCAGCATGTCAGTCCTTGTTTCAAAGATCCCCTTTCCAGTGTTAAACAGCATTGATTTGTTTTGTGATAGACCCAAGTTTAAGATTTCCTTAAGTGATATCTCACCTTTCTTGACTATTGTTGTTCTCCCTTTGATAAAGTGTTAAAAGCTCCCAAAGGATGTCTTATTACATTTTTCCCATAAATCTGTTCTGCTACAACTTAAGTTTCTCAAAAACAACAAACATGGTGGCTTAGTAAGCTAAGTAAGGCTTATCGTTAATGGAGTTCATTTTTTAAGATAAGGCATGTACAGTTATGTGAGTAAATGTGTTCCCAAGTAAAAGACAAAATGTAACAGTGCTTAATTGTATGGGAAGGCAGTAGGTTGGTCTTTTCTGCCTAGGTTTTTAAGGTTGATTAAAAATTGGCATAGAATAGCTTGTAGAATAGCAACCATACAGTGTGTTTTGTAATCCTGACCTTTTCTGTTGGCTTTAAATCACCAGAGTTGGATCCAATACTATGAGACTTTCTCAGGATAGAAAGGCAATAACCTTATGGCATACAAAAACCAAGATAACAAAAATCTCTTCTGGAATGACATTTCTTCTTTCTTCGTTTTTACGTATGAACATTATACAGTGTACAGTGTGTGTGTGTGAAAGGCATAGACAGAGAAAGAGAATGCATTAGAAATACTTGGAAAATCACAGTTGAAGGACTGGTGTGAAGCTGCCCCTGCTTATACAATCTGATGGACTGCTTCCGTTGTGCTTCCAGGACTAGCATAGTACAGTTACATAATTGCAAGTAAAGAGAGCCAAAGCGGAAGAGGAGACAGTGTGGAGTGCCTTGGGATGTGACTGCCTGAGACGCAGCCCTGGAGAAACGAGTGGTTCTTTGTGAACAAGGTGCAAGTGGACCTCCTCTTACAAGCGGCGGCCACAGCCACGAAGTCGAGAATAATCCTGAGTTACATGCACAGCATTTTATTAGACTTCTGAACTGTACTTGCAGACCCAAATCACAGTCACCATCAATGAGTTCTTTGGGTATCAGAGGTGGGTTGACCATAAGGTGGGTTGGGACCTGGTTGCTGGACCAGTGGGATGTGAGAGTTTTGCCAGGAAAGAGGGAGCTTGGGGTTAGGGGAATTTTATTTGGTTATGAGTACTGGCCCTTTAGAGGCAATGGAGTGTCCAGGTCACAGTGTCCCAGAGGAGAAAATCTGCACTTGATTCCTGCCTTGATGTCAGAAAGATCTGGTCTGGTGGGTGGAGAGGGCTGCAGGAGTCTCGGGCAGGTGTGTGTCAGTAAGAGGCAGTGTCACGATCCCTCCCCTATATTGAGGCAGAAACTCACCCAGGGGCTGGGGCCTGACACACACAGTGGAGTTTAGTCTCCAGGAGGATGGAGCTGGCAAAATACAGCCCAAGTTCAAGGCCGGCATCGCTCTCAAAAGAGTCATGTGCTCTTGAAACCCAATCAGATGCGGGGGAAAGAGCTGTAATTCAGCAAGCTCCCAGGTTTTCCAGCTCAAGGGAGGAAGCCTCTCGCACATCCTGGGATTTCTCTGCAAAAGGCAGCCAAGCAATCCTGCTTCTTTGAAAACAAAGAATGACCAATTTTGTTAAATTATTATTAAGAATATGTTCTTGCAAAATTTGAAAGTTATGGGACCTCATATTGATCTGGATGCAGACAATAGCATTCTTTGTGTTCAGCATGTCAGTCCTTGTTTCAAAGATCCCCTTTCCAGTGTTAAACAGCATTGATTTGTTTTGTGATAGACCCAAGTTTAAGATTTCCTTAAGTGATATCTCACCTTTCTTGACTATTGTTGTTCTCCCTTTGATAAAGTGTTAAAAGCTCCCAAAGGATGTCTTATTACATTTTTCCCATAAATCTGTTCTGCTACAACTTAAGTTTCTCAAAAACAACAAACATGGTGGCTTAGTAAGCTAAGTAAGGCTTATCGTTAATGGAGTTCATTTTTTAAGATAAGGCATGTACAGTTATGTGAGTAAATGTGTTCCCAAGTAAAAGACAAAATGTAACAGTGCTTAATTGTATGGGAAGGCAGTAGGTTGGTCTTTTCTGCCTAGGTTTTTAAGGTTGATTAAAAATTGGCATAGAATAGCTTGTAGAATAGCAACCATACAGTGTGTTTTGTAATCCTGACCTTTTCTGTTGGCTTTAAATCACCAGAGTTGGATCCAATACTATGAGACTTTCTCAGGATAGAAAGGCAATAACCTTATGGCATACAAAAACCAAGATAACAAAAATCTCTTCTGGAATGACATTTCTTCTTTCTTCGTTTTTACGTATGGGATTATAGCTTTAACTTACTTTGGGTTAGTATTGCAGACAATGCAATTATCTACAAGGGCAAAGGAGATTAGGGGTAAGAATAGTCCAACCCATTCAGCATTCTAAAAAGCATTACGTATTTCCAACATTTGCTGCAATGAATATGAATATCGTTTGTTGTGGCCCTGTTGTAGTTAACTCTCCATGTTTACTCTCCTTCTTCTGAGATCCCAAAGTGTCTCCTAACTGGTTTTCCTGTTCCCTGGCCTTGCTCCCTCCCAGTCCATCCTCCACACTGCACCAGGATGTCTTCTAAATGTCTCCCTTGAACCTATCCTTCTCTGGTTTAGCATCCTTCATGTTGTAGTACCACCTGCAGACCCATGGCATAAAAAGGCTGCTGCCTGCCCCTCCAGTCCAGCTATACTGGAGTCATGCCAGTGTAATTAAGATAAAGATCTCAAGACAAGAAGATTATCCTGGATTATCTGGATGGACCCTAAATGCCATCACATGTTATCTTTTTTCTTTTTTTATGAGAGGGAGACACAGGGAGATTTCACATGGAAGAGGAAGGCAATGCGGAGACAGAGGTTAGAGTGATGCAACCATAAACTAAGGATGTGCCAGCAGCCACCAGAAACTGGAGGAGGCACGGAATAGATTCTCTGCTAGAAACTCTAGAGGGGGTGTGGCCCTGCCGTCTTAATTTCAGCCCAGTGAAGTAGATTTGGAGCTTCCAGGCTCCAGCACCGTGAGAGAGTAAATTTCTGTTGTTTTAAGCCACCAGGTTTATGCTGATTTGTTACAGCAGCCTCAGGAAGCTAATATATTCTCCAGTCTAGGCAGACTTGAGCTCTGTCCCTTTTGTTTGCATGGGTTCTATAGAGAGTACCTCTATTTTAGATTTCACAGGTGGTAGGCAGGGGGCTTCCCTCGTAGCTCAGTCGGTAAAGAATCTGCCTGCAATGCAGAAGACCTGGGTTTGATTCCTGTGTCAGGAAGATCCCCTGGAGAAGGAAATGGCAACCCACTCCAGTGTTCTTGCCTGGAGAATCCCATGGCCAAAGGAGCCTGGCGAGCTACAGTCTGTGGGGTCCCCCTGAGTGACCAAACCACTACCAGGCTGTTACTGGGCTTCCCAGGTGGCGCTAGTGGTAAAGAATGCAAGGCGGGTTCAGTCCCTGGGTCAGGAAGATCCCCCTGGAAGAGGGCATGGCACTCTACTCCAGTCTTCTTGCCTGGAGAATCCCACGGACAGAGGAGCCTGGTGGGCTACAGTCCACAAGGTCGCAAAGAGTCGGACATGACTGAGTGACTTAGCAGCAGAGGTCACTTTTTCTACCTCTTCTGAGCTTCTCGAGGATTCTTTGCATCCTTTGTTCCTGAAATAAGACCTAACATTTATTAGTTGCTAAATAAATACCAAATGGGTTCATGAGTGAGCAAATAGCCTCTGATGTGGACTTTGTCTGTCTTCCATATCCACCATCTTCTCTATGGTCACTTACATTTCATGTCCTTTTCCTCCACCTTGCATATTTTTCCCAGCCAGTGTCTACATGTGGCTTTAAGTTGTGCGGTGATCTTATTTTTCTCATTAATCTCTTTCCTTAGTTCAGCCAGCTTCCTATTTATTTCTTGCTTTTTTTTTCTTTCCTTATTATCATCTCCTCTTTGAACTCTTTTAAAATGAACCCATATTCTCTTAAAAAGTTCATTGAGCCTCTAAAGCAGATTTTTTAACTTCTTAATTTGGAATTTTTCCAACCTATAGAAAACTCAGAAGAATAATACAGTAAACACCACATGTCTTCATCTGGAGATTCACTTGCTAACACGATACCACATGTGTTTGTTCTTGCTCATTCTCTTTGTCTCTCCCTCTCTCTTCCTATTTTTTATTTATATTGTCATGTATCATTTGAAAGTAAATTGCACACATTATGAATCTTTACTCCTACAAATTTAAGGATGCATTTCGAAGACTTTGGATGTCCTCCTATTCCCTCCCAACTTCCTGAAAGTGAGACTGCACCTGTTTACTAGGTGTGAATACAAAACCACCCCAGCTCATTCCTGGAGTTTCCTGTGAGATGAGATGAACTGAATACTCATTTCTCAGACATACGATCCCCTTTTAGGTTCAGGTTCTGTAAGATCACTCCTTCAGTGATGAGTTGACCTAAATCGCTTAACCTGTGATATTTCCCATACTAAAAACCGGATCTCTCATTTCCATGTTCGGAGGTATTTTACTGCCTGGAACAGGAGATAACATTATTCTAGCCGTGAGTTGAATATGACTATTACAGTGTTCAAAACTAGCTCTGAATCTATGGTTCTTTTGAACCATATACTGGCTCCACCAGGGTCTGATTCCAAATTTATGTTTTGAAGGCAGAGCCAGAGACTGGAACAGACTCTGACCAATTCCACACGTCCCTATTACCATATCCCATCACAATCTGGCCAAGCTCCTCCACCCATGGTTATAGGTCAATAACTTTATGTGAAATATCTAAAGACCATTCTGGCACCAAAAAATGGGATAGAAGATTGTTATTCCAAATGAAACAAAAACATCCTGAGTACTTATTAGTGCTGATATTTTCAAGCTCATTGTCCAGAAATTTTTGCTGTGGCTACCACCGTCTGTTTGCCAAGACATCCTGGAAAAGCCGGACGTTAAGCGGCAGTAGTGACAGGGGTGAATCCTACAAAAATAAAGGGCATCCTTCTGTGTTTCTGGTCTGTACTTGTAACTGCATTATTACGATGCCAGGCCACCTTTGCTTCTGTTATCTTTGCTTTAGTTTATGTACCCTGGGAAAAAGAAACAGATTCTGCTAAGCTTAAAACTGTGGAAAATGAACACTGACTAGCCAGACAGTTACCTATTGCAGTCTATAAAGAAACGGTGTTTCAGACGTGAGCTGGGTTCCTGGGGCCAAAATTGGCCTGGTATCTATCTCGCTGTGTGACTTTGCACAAGTCACTTTCCTTCTCCAGCTCTCTGTTCTCTTTCCTGACCACCAGTCTGCAGATCATTGGAGAAGGAAATGGCAACCCACTCCAGTGTTCTTGCCTGGAGAATCCCAAGGATGGGGGAGTGTGGTGGGCTACCATCTATGGGGTCGCACAGAGTCGGACACGACTGAAATGACTTAGCAGCAGCAGCAGCAGCAGCAGCAGTCTCCCAGATCAATAGGGAGGGGAGAAAAGAGGGTAGGGGGAGGAGAGGAACCTAAGCTTCCATTAATTCTAGTATGCTGGAAGGCAGAGAGCACTCTGAATAAAGTAATGAGGTAAACTAAATGTCTCTTAATTTAAGTGGCAAGTTTATAAGGGCTGCTCGCTACATGCAAATGACACTACTGATTTCTGATGAGGATTCTGTAATCATTAAAGCACATTTACCAGAGCCTCTAATTGAAAACAGGGTTTAGTAGTGCTTCAATTCAATTCAGTTCAGTCACTCAGTCGTGTCTGATTCTTTGCGACCCCATGAACTGTAGCACGCCAGTCCTCCCTGTTCATCACCAACTCCTGGAGTCCACCCAAACCCATGTCCACTGAGTCAGTGATGCCATCCAACCATCTTATCCTCTGTCGTCCCCTTCTCCTCCTGTCCTCAGTTTTCCCCAGCATCAGGGTCTTTTCAAATGAGTCAGCTCTTCTCATCAGATGGCCAAAGTATTGGCGTTTCAGCTGCAACATCAGTCCTTCCAGTGAACACCCAGGACTGATCTCCTTTAGAGTGGACTGGTTGGATCTCCTTAAAGTCCAAGGGACTCTTACCTCAAGTTATTATATGTCCTTGAAGGTAATTAAACCATCTTTTCTGGGAAAACATTGCAAATTTGAACCTCCCCATCTCAACCAATTAGGGACATTAATGAGGATTTACTGAATTATTACTATTTACAGGTATGTGTCAAATGAATTTAATGAGTATGCAATTAACCTTGAATAACTAGGTAAAATTTCAGAAAAACAATAAGATATACCAGTTTATACTGTACACAGGCATCCATCTGAGATATTGCAGTTTCAGTTCTAGGCCACTGTAATAGAGCAAGTATTGCAACAAAGTAAGTCACATGAATTTTTGGTTTCCTAGCATGTAAAATGGAGAAGGCAATGGCATCCCTACTCCAGTACTCTTGCCTGGAAAATCCCATGGATGGAGGAGCCTGGTGGGCGGCAGTCCATGGGGTCACTAGGAGTTGGACACAACTGAGCAAATTCACTTTCACTTTTCACTTTCATGCATTGGAGAAGGAAATGGCAACCCACTCCAGTGTTCTTGCCTGGAGAATCCCAGGGACGGGGGGGCCTGGTGGGCTGTCATCTATGGGGTCGCACACAGTCGGACATGACTGAAGTGGCTTAGCAGCAGCAACAGCAGCAGCATGTAAAAGTAATGTTTACACTTGCATAGTCTATCAAACGTGCAATTATGTTGCATTTTGCATTGTGTCTTAGAAAACCAGTGTACATACCTTAATAATTTATTGCTGGGACTTCCCTGGTGACCATGCTTCCAATGCAGAGGGCCTGGGTTCAATCCCTGGTCAAGGAACTAGATCCTGCATGTTATAACTAAGACCTGGCACAGCCAACTAAATTAATATATATATATTGAAATGCCAGCCATCATCTGAGCCTTCAGTGAGTCATAATCTTTTTGCAATGGTAACATCAAATATCACTGATCACAGATAATCATAGCAAATACTATGGTAATGAAAAAGTTTGAAATATTACAAGAATTACCAAAATGTGATACACAGACACGAAGTAAGCAAATACTGTTGGAAAAGAGATTCTGAAAGACCTCATTGCGGGGTTGCCATACACCTTCAATGTGTATAAAACACTTATCTGTGAGGCACAATGAAGTGAAGCCCAATAAATGAAGTGTGTCTCTATTAGCAGGAAACTGTTTCTGAGGCCTGCTTTATACCTATATATTTCAGTAGATATCAAATAACTAGACTTTAGAAGACAGCAGGCAGCTTTCTATTGCACGCAAGTGGACCCTTCATTGTTGATATCTGAATTCTGGGACACGCTTATTTTCTCATGAAACAGAGTGTTTACTGAATTCCAACCCCAGTTGATTATAAAGTACTCCTTTGAGATCTTCCTAAGGCCAAAGGTCAAAATTTACTATTTCTAAACAGTTTTTAATCAATCTGAGAGTAGTTAAGTTCAAATAGCCTTTAATAAACAACTTCTCTGTGCCAGAGACCTGTGCTAGTCATTAGGGTTACAAAGATGAGTTGGTAAGTCACAGCTCTGCCCTCAAGGAGCTTATAGTCTCGAGGGGAAATATACCTGTAAAGAATAATGAAGGGACTTCCCTGCTGGTCCAGTGGTTGAGTCCGCCTTGCAGTGCAGGGGAGGGGGTTTCAGTCCTTGGTCAGGAACTAAGATCCCACCTGCCATGGAGCAACTAAGCCCACGTCACAGCGAGAGAGCCTGTGTGCTGCAACAAGAGATCCCACATGACGCAACTAAGGCCCAATCAGTTCAGTCCAGTTCAGCTGCTCAGTCGTGTCCGACTCTTTGCAACCCCATGGACTGCAGCATGCCAGGCCTCCTTGTCCATCACCAACTCTCAGAGTTTACCCAAACTCATGTCCATTGAGTCGGTGATGCCGTCCAACCATCTCATCCTCTGTCATCCCCTTCTGATCCCACCTTAAGTCTTACCCAGAATCAGGGTCTTTTCAAATGAGTCAGTTCTTCGCATCAGGTGGCCAAAGTATTGGTGTTTCAGCTTCAACATAAGTCCTTCCAATGAACACCCACCACTGATTTCCTTTAGGATGGATTGGTTGGATCTCCTTTTAGTCCAAGGGACTCTCAAGAGTCTTCTCCAACATCACAGTTCAAAAACATCAATTCTTCAGCACTCAGCTTTCTTAATAGTCCAAAAATATCACCAAATAAATATTTTTAAAAGATGATTATATACAGTTTAATATACTGATGGGCGTGTATATTCTGACCTCAAAGGGAGGTCAGAAATGCTGAACTTGAAGATAGATCTGAGGAACTTCTCCATAATTCAGTACAAAGAGATAAGAGCTGGAAAATATGAGAGCTATTTTAGGGAAAAAAGACTTTAAAAATCTAACATACTTGTAAGAGGAGTTCCACATGGAAAGGATAGAGAGAACAATAGATACTGGATTGCAATTGTGTAAAATGTTAACATCGAGGGGAAGGCTAGAGGAAGAGTGAGTAGACCTACCTCGACATTTCTTTGTAGCCTACTGTGAATCCATAACTATTTCAAAATTGAAAGTTAAAAACATTTAACAGTAGTTACTAACAGAATATAAATAAGATATGTAACTTCCCTGGCCAGAAGAATAGGGGAAAGAAAAGAATAAAGAAAACTCAGTCATTTCAATAAGATTCAGGAAAAGAGAAATTAGCAAAATTTAAAAAGTAAGATAACTGCAAAAACAAAAATGACGTTGAAATATATGAAAATATGTTATAGCCACAATAAACAAAATGGACTCTCTTCCCCATTTCACAGAAAGTGTCAGGGTTTTTTTTTAATACAATTATTTTCTGGGTATTAGAGACTAAAATATGACATAGAAATGTTAAAGTGATGTGGAAAATGGCAAGTATCAAAAGAAAGTAGCTATATTAATATCACCTAAAATAGATTTTAAGGAAAAAAACATTGAGATTAATACTTAATGATAAAAGGAATAATTAGCTGGGGCGATATAACAGTCCTGAACCTGTATATACCTGGCACTATGGTCTTAAACATATAAAGCAAAGCTCAACAGATTTAAAAGGAAAAATGGGTAAGTACACATTTGAGTATATTTTTAACATACCTCCCTAGGTACTTAATAAACAACTAAAATTTAGTAAGAATAGCAAAAATTTGAGCAATGAATTAATGGAGACAGATGAATAGATAAGTAGAATATATAAAATATGTTAACTCAACTATTAAGTACTTGTTTTTCAAACATGCATGGAGCACTTGTTGACCCTACATCAGCCAGTCACAGATTTTAATTTACACAGCATAATAGGTGAAAGGCAAATGCTAATTTATACACAGCATGTTTTCTGCCCACAACTCAGTAAAATTAGAAATTAGCAATAAAGTGATCAATGCTCCATTCATAGAAATATTGAAAAATACACCTTTGAATAATATAGGCTCAGATTAAAATAAGATTATCATAAAATATTTAGAACTAAATGCCAGTGAAAACTGTGGATGCCAAAGCTATGCAGGCAGCTAAAGCAGAAGATATACTTAGAAATCCCTATTCCCTGGTGGCTCAGACGGTAAAGGGTCTGCCTGCAATGTGAGAGACCTGGGTTTGATTCCTGGGTCAGGAAGATCCCCTGGAAAGGAAATGGCAATCTACTCCAGCACTCATGCCTGAAAAATCCCATGGACGGAAGAGCCTGATAGGCTATAGTCCATGGGGTCACAAAGAGTCAGACGGGACTTCACGACTTCACTTTCACTTTCATTTGCGTATATTACTGGATAGAAAGAAGCAGAAAAAGTGAATGAGTTATGAGTTCAAATGGAGAAGACAAAAAAGGAAAAATTGAGTAAACAAAATGAAGATTGTATGAATGTATGAATATACCACATTCCCACTGTAGGAATATACCACATTTTGCTTGTCTGTTCATTAGCTGATGAACATTTGAGTTACTTCCACTTTTGACTAATCTGAGCAATACTGGTATGGAGATTTGTGTACAAGTTTTTGTGTGGACACGTTTTTGTTTCTATTGGATTTATACCTAGGAATGGAATTGCTAAGTCAAATGTAAATTCTGTGCTTAACTTTTTGAAGCACTGCCAGACTGTTTTCCAAAGTGGTTGCACCATTTTATATTTCCATCAGTGTGTGAGAGTTCTGATTGATATATCTACCTCCGTACTAATGCTTCTTATTATCTGACTTTTTATTATAGCTATCCCGTTTCATATGAAGTGGTTTATCACCACGGTTTTGATTTGCAATCCCTAATGACTAGTGATGTTGAACATCTTTTCAATGTGCTTATTAGCCATTTGTCTTTTTTAGAGAAATGTCCATTCAGATCCTTTGCCCATTTTTAATTGGGTCGTTTGTCATTACTACTGCATTGTGAGTTCTTTATAGATTCTAGATATAAGTCTCTTATCAGATTTATGATCAGATGTATGATTTCCAAATATTGTCTCTCATTTTGTAGATTATCTTTTCACTTTCTTGATCGTGTCCTTTGAAATACATAATTTTTTAATATTAATGAGTTCAATTGTATGCTTTTGATGCCTTATCTATGGGAATCCATGGCCAAATCTAAGGTCACAAAGATTTGCCCTTGTGTTTTATTCTGAGAATTTTATAGTATTGGCCCTTTCATTTAGGTCTTTGGTTGATTTTGAGCTGATTTTTTTGTATATGGTATGAGATCAGCAGCCATACCGTTTTACATCTCCACCAGCAGTGAACAAGAATTTCAGTTTTCCACATCCTTACCAAAGCTTACCATTATTTTTTTAATTGTTTTTGACTTGCCTTTTGCTAATGACTAGTGCTACTGAGCATTTTTTCATGTGCCTATTGGCCATTTAGGTATCTTCTCTGGAGAAAAGTCTATTCAAGTTCTTTGACCATTTTTCAGCGGCATTGTTTATTTTGTTGTTGTTCACTTGTGGGAGTTCTTCGTATATTTTAGATACCAATCTTTATCAGATATATGATTTGCAAATATTTCCTCCCATTGTGTGGGTTGCCTTTCACTGTGCTGATGGTATCCTTTGATACACAAAATACTTCACTGTTGGTAAAGTCCAGCTTATCTGTTTTTTCTTCTGTTGCCTGTGCTTTTCATGTCATATCCAAGAAATCATCGCCAAATCCTGCTAACCAATTTCTAAACACTGGGCCTGGTGGTGTTTAAACTACTCAGTGAATCATTTAAAGAATTTTGAAGTAAGTTATTTCTATTCACCAATTTACTTTTATAATTACAGAAGATTTTCATAATTACTCATTCAATCCCAAACTTCTTCTGAATTTTTATTTTCCTGATTACTGCCAAATGTACTCAATTGTAAATTGAAAGCATGGAAATAGCACATTATATTATGATACAATTGTTCCCCATGAGGAACAGTGATCAAAATTGTTGCCAACTGCCTTTATTAGGAAAAGAAAATTCTTAACTGATTAAAGACTATGGATATTATATGTCAGCTATTAAATGGGTTTTCAGCTTTTCTGCTTCATTTAAAAAAAATACTGAATTTCACTTCAGCACGCATAATAAAGTTCTAAAACTTCAAAGACATTTTGCATTCTGAAAAGGGTTCCTTGTGCTTGTAATGTTCATTTGAAATTCAAATAGTGCTTTGGAATTTGAAGCTAGTTAAAAGTTCTGTACTAAATAAGAAGGGGGAAGAGCCCTTCTATCATTACTAATTTTTACTACTAGTAGATATTACATCTTTGTACCTAGATAGTAGCAGGAAATGCATCTTTTGAATTATCAAATAATACATATGCTATCTATAGTAAACATCTTGGACAATGTGACAGAACTTATTTTTTTAACCTCTGTAGTTCTTATTTTAAAACACTATATACTTTTTCAAGCAAGTGTTTTTTAAAGCCGCTCATTGTGCATAGTAGATGATGTAAAAGACTTAGTGGAAGCTTAAGACACGAGCCTCTTCCCTTGGAGAATTTGCCATCTCTTGATAGAGCCTGGTGATACTCATGACAATATAAAAGAAGAAATAGGGACATGCACCATTTGGATTCTGAGACAGTAAAGACAGGCTGTGGTGTCTGAGATGGTTGTAAGGCCAGGAGGATGAGGTCTGTTTGGAATGGGCTGAGGGAAGGAGATACTGCCTGGGTGAGAGGAATGACGTGAGCGGGGTATGACATCTGACTGGAGAAGACAAGAACCAGGTTACCCAAGGCAGAGAGAACACCTTGAGTGTGCTGTGGACAGCGGATGTCCCACTGTGGACAGCGGGTGAGGACGGATTATGGGGAGCTGGAATAGTAGTTTTATATTCGATGTAGTTGACTGTGGAGAGAGATTGTGGGTTCTTGACCAGGGGACCAATGGGAAATTTAGTCTGTCTCCAGTAGAGTTCATAACACTTTAGAGATAAAAGGATTTTGGAAACATCTTATCCAACAACCCCTGTCTGCTGGATCCAGGGAGCTGAAATAGCTTGCTCAAAGTTGCCCATCAGAAAATAGCAGATCTGAATTTCAGATTTATCCTTTAACTCCAAAGCCAATGATCTTTCTTTCATACCACAGTTCTCCAGAATATCTTCCTGTCTACCAGAATGTCTTAAGAAAAAGAAAAGAGGGAGAAAAACACGTACTTGAGGCAATAAACACCCCAATCAGAGGGGTTGCTGAGGAAAACTGAAAACAGGATAAGTAGAAGCATCTTACTCCAGTACTCTTGCCTGGAAAATTCCACGGACCGAGGAGCCTGGTGGGCTGCAGTCCATGGGGTCGCTAAGAGTCGGACACGACTGAGCAACTACCCTTTCACTTTTCACTTTCATGCATTGGAGAAGGCAATGGCAACCCACTCCGATGTTCTCGCCTGGAGAATCCCAGGGATGGAGGAGCCTGGTGGGCTGCCGTCTGTGGGGTCGCACAGAGTCGGACAGGACTGAAGCGACTTAGCAGCAGCAGAGCAGAAGCATCTTAGTGGGAAAAAGTGAGAACCTGATGACTATTTATTTTATTAAACGGAGCAAGTGCCTAGAGAATTAAATATAGACTGAACTAGTTCTAAAAAATAATATTTGACTAAAATGAGATATTAATCCTAATAAAACTGTTTTCCATATTCCAAATGACCCTGGCAAATGGGTGCTATGGAAATATTTGCAGAATGAATGAACAAAGGAATGAATGTATCAACTTAAATTTTTGGAGGTTTTTTTTTTTCTGGTAAATATCTTACAAGTGCTATTTAAAGAAAGCGTTTTCTTTTATAGATTCACCTTTTTGGAGTTTTGCTGGCCATTTTAGGAAACCTGGTAATCAGCATTTCCCTAAATATTCAGGTAAGAAGCTTATTTTTCTAACTCTGTAGTTTGATTCAGGGACACATTATGACTTTAATAAGTCTCAGACACTCTTGCCTTCTTCCTCCATTAAAGAAAATGTATCTTATGTCCTTATTGATACAAAGACAGATGTAGTACTGACTGGATTGTATTCATGTTTTTTCTTCTGATTTTAAAAGAAGTTAAGTGTTTTTGTGAACCTCTTATTAGTATTGTATACCCCAGTCAAATTTCATGTGAATTTGTATCACACTGAGAAATGGCGTTTGTAATGTTGGCATAAACCAAGATTTATTTTAATGTTCTACATTTTCTTATAGTACTTTTATTTTCTGAATAACTTCTGAAGCTTTAAAAAAAATTTTAAAGTCATCTAGAATTGTACATACTTCTTAAAGAAGTGAGT
>SJYC01102053.1:0-15771 GCA_006408675.1 Madoqua kirkii | reverse complement strand
TGGTAACAACTAGATCAAGCATATTATCCCAAGTGTAATATTTTTCCAAAAAATTGTATTATATCCTTTTTAAAAACATAATTTAAACTGAAATAATGTATACTCAAAGGGAAATTTGTTTCATTTTGAAAGCAGTTTCCCCTTCTTAATCATTTAAAGTATTTTATTTAAATAATCTCATAATGTACAATAATAGAATGGTTAGCAAAGAATGCTTTTGTGGCTTTCTAGAAATTGTTCAGTTAAAATCACCCTACTCTGAATAGGCACACAATTTATGTAATCATTTGATATTTTTAACATTCAGATAAAATCAGCAATTTGAGGGTATCTTATCTTCTATTTCGGAGAAGGCAATGGCACCCCACTCCAGTACTCTTGCCTGGAAAATCCCATGGATGGAGGAGCCTGGTAGGCTGCAGTCCGTGGGGTCGCTAAGAGTCAGATACAACTGAGCGACTTCCCTTTCACTTTTCACTTTCATGCACTGGAGAAGGAAATGGCATCCCACTCCAGTGTTCTTGCCTGGAGAATCCCAGGGACAGTGGAGCCTGGTGGGCTGCCGTCTATGGGGTCGCACAGAGTCGGACACAACTGAAGTGACTTATCAGTATCAGTAGCAGTATCTTCTATTTACTATTGCATATACTGTGTACAGGGACATTCTTTGTATTTTTTCCTTCTCAAAATCTGAGAAATAATAGATATAAAGATGTAGTTATATTGTGCTTCCCCACTGGCACTAATGGTAAAGAACCTGCCTGGAAATGCAGTAGACATAAGAGATGCAGTTCTGTCCCTGGATCCGGAAGATCTCCTGGAGGAAGGCATGGCAACCCGCTCCAGTATTCTTGTTTGGAGAATCCCATGGACATAGGAGCCTGGAGGACTGTGGTCTATAGGGTCGCAAAGAGTTGCACATGACTGAAGTGACTTAGCGTGCACGCATAGCTATATTGTCACCTTGAGACTTCTATAGGCCCCCGTCGTTCTGAAAATGTATTATTTTTCATAGCGACTGTCTGTTTAGAGCTCATCTCTAGTTTCGTTTCTTATTCTGCTTCATGCTGTTTCAGTGCAAGAGCCTAAAACAGAAGTGTCCAGGCAGATCAAACAGAGGCCTGGGGGAGGCTTGAGTGCACCACACTGTACTAAAATTCTCCGTTTATCTCGAATCCTCTGGTCCTGGGAAGCTTTTTTCTGGGAACAAGAAAAGAGCCGTTCCAACTAGCACAAAGGAAGGGGGATGTGCTGGATTTATTATAAAGACCAGAGATCTCACAGAAATGAAGATAAGCCAGGCCTCTTGGGACCCGAAGTGAGAAGTCGGAAAGTATCGGAGATGAAGGGCCAGCTCTGATTAACTCCTCACAGACCTTCCGTGAAGCCGCCTGTGAAACTGCTCATGACTCGCTCGAAGCTCTCGTTAATAGCGGGAGGTTTTAAGTTTAACCGCCTCCCCCACCCCCTCAAAAGTGTCCTCCCAGCTTTCCTGGAGGGGGCGGGGCCGTCCACCCACCTTCAGACTTGGAGATGGGCCCTTCTCATGCCCTGTTTGTTTGTCTTCCTCTATCCCTAGCCTGGATTAATGTTTCAACTTTAGAGCATTTTTAGCAACCTCCCTCTCTACCCATTTAAAATGATTCCATGAAGTAAAACTATAGCCCCAAACAAACTGTTTTTTGCTTTACAGTCTTTGTACACGGTAATATATGCTCATAAATAATATTCCCACAGCACTCCTGTGTTGAATTCAGGTCACTGTGCAGTGTTGTGGGTGGGTAAGGAATGCTCGAGATGGAGGATTTTCCCAAGAACAACCTCCGACCACTTTTATAATTCTTTATAAAGGTTCTAGAAACTCTAGAAAACATGAAGCGAGGGTACAGTGTTTCTTAATAAATATGTTACCCTATGGCTGTGTCTACAGCTGAGGCAGAAAAGCATCTACACTTTACTAATTTCATTTTCCCTTTTATTTCTTGGGAGCTTCAAGAAGGAAATCAAACCTCCCTATGATTTTTTTTAAGGTAATATTTGTTACAATGTTGCATGAGAGGCTGCATATTCTTTTCTGGCTTTTCTGCTGTCTTTTGTGGCTTTCAAAGTTTAAAAAGAAAAAAAGATTAAGAAAGAAAACTGAAGTCCAAACAGTTTTTTTTTGTTTTTTGTTTTTTTTAAGTTTTAGCTCTTAAGTCCAAGTGAAGGAACTTTCTTCCATCTTCTTCATTCTCCTTGGGTAGGCTGGTTCATACTGATATACTGTGTACACTGTGTTCCTTTTCCTCCTCTCCAGAAGTAAGGCGATATTGTGTGGGTCACTAAGCCCGGGCTGCTAATATGTCAGTCCCACTGCCTTGTCTTACATAATCAAAATGCCTCCTCCCTTTGTACACTTCAATGCAACAGATTTTTTTTTTAGGACTAGCACGTAAGAAGCACTACAGTAACCACCAGGGATATTTCAGTTTGTACTCCACCCACGTTCTCGCCTTGAACCATCTTCCTTTCTAGTCTTTCTTTCCTTCTCTCTGTGTGTCCTGCTGGTCTACACTGACATGCTTACCTGGAGGTGGCATTTTCTCAGGCACGAGTTTTACTGATGGTTTCATAGGTGGTCTAAGGAACAAAGAATTCTGTAATCAAGCAGGTTTCTGCAATATTGGATTTAAAACAGTACACAGGTTTCCTGAGTAGAGGATTTCTTGAGGCTCTGGGATAGGCCCAGGCACGCTGTCAATTTTTCAGAAGCAAACGCAGTAAGCCAGCTTTCCAATTGTAGAAGGAAAGGGCAACCCACTCCAGTGTTCTTGCCTGGAGAATCCCAGGGATGGTGGAGCCTGGTGGGCTGCTGTCTATGGGGTCGCACAGAGTCGGACACGACTGAAGTAACTTAACAGCTGCAGCAGTAGCTTTCCAAATCTATTGTCCACAAGATGCCTTTATAAGAAACATCTCAAGGGACAACAGTTCTGCAGAAAACCCTCTAGAGAGTTTTTATGGCAACACTCACAAGCAGTCAGAGCATTCTAGAGACTCAGATAGGATAGATACCTAGCCGGTACCTACAGCATGGTGGGGAGGTGGATAATGGGAGTAATCTTGATACACAGGCAGATCTGAATGCCCAGGCCTGGGTCCTCTTTTAGAGAAAGAAGCTCAGAGCCCTCATATTCTTGTATCACCTTATACTTTTACCTTCCTTTTCTCACTGAATAATAAGTACAAAAGCTTATTCTGGATAAAATGCTGATTATATGCTGGCAGCCTTCTCTGGTGGTCCAGACAGTCAAGAATCCACCCACGATGCAGGAGACCTGGGTTCGATCCCTGGGTTGAGAGAAGGAAATGGCTACCTCCATTCCCTGGAGAAGGGAATGGCAACCCACTCCAGTATTCTTGCCTGGAGAATCCCATGGACAGAGGAGTCTGGTGGGCTACAGTCCATGGGACCGCAAAAAGTCAGACACGACTGAGTGACTACCGGTTTCACTCTTTTTCATGGTTAATTCTAGGAGTTTGTTTTTCCAGTAATTAAGAAATCTTGAGTTGGTGTTTCAATTTCATCTAAAGCTCTGGCTGGATACTCTCCCCAGTAAGACAGGGCAGTAGAATGGTGAAGAGTACAAACTCTAGGACCTGCGCCTGGGAAGCTGTGTGACCTCAGGCAAGTTTCTTAGATGGGTTTATGCCTCGGTTCCATCATCTATAAAAGGGGAATAGGAACAGTTCTTCCCTCAGAAGTTGTCATGGGAAAGAACTGAGCAAACACAAACACTTAAGAACACTGTTGGACACATAGAGCAGTGTTTGACACAGTGACAAATCTGGGTATCATCACTGTGATTTATATTTTTAATTAACTAGAAACCCAGTACATTATTCTTTATAAGGAAGTTTACTTCCGTGCTTCTGAAGATGGCTGGTTGTTAAATTCTCAAGAGTGAATGAACCACTTCAAGAAATGCCTTTTATTGTCCTTACCATTGTTGTTGTTCAGTCACGAAAGTCGTGTCCGACTCTTTGCAACCCCACGGACTGAAGCACACCAGGCTTCCCTGTCCTTCACTATCTCCCAGAGTTTGCTCAAACTCATGTTCATTGAGTCAGTGATGCCATCCAACCATCTCATCCTCCGTTGCCCCCTACGCCTCCCCCCTCAATCTTTCCCAGTGTCAGAGTCTTTTCCAATGAGTCAGTTGTTCGCATCAGGAGACCGAAGTATTGGAGCTTCAGCTTCAGCGTTGGTCCTCCAGTAATTAATTAATTCTCAGGGAGAAGAAGGGTAGGCTCCTCACAGCTCATTTGTTTAGCCATTAAGCAGCAATTATCTTTTGACTCCTCCACATATTCCCCACCAAAATGTGTTGGAAAATACCAGAATTTCCAAATAACCTAGCACAACAAAATACGTATAAAAAACAGACACAGAATTTTGTCCAAGGGAAAACAGTCTAAAATGTGCGTGCAACTTTCTGTCTTCTTACTCTGGCTTCAGAGCACTTTTGTTCACTTGCTAATTAACTTCAGAGTGACATTCAGATCTAACTGCAATTTGAGAAAGTGTTTTTCTGAGAAACTATTTATTACACCAGAAATCCAATAAAGAGAAATAAGTTGGATATTCTGTGCAGTTTGTAATAAAATTTTAAATTGCTGCTAATCTTTCCTGTCCCTCTTCCCCAGGAGGCTTTTTTTTTTTTTTTTGGCTTCTGTACTAAATTAAACCTGCTTCTTCTCTGCTCCCTTAGCACCCTGCATGGGTCCTCCTCTCACCTATTTGGTGCCCTTTTGTGAATTAGAAAAAGGCAGCCTTTCTCATGATACTTTATTTTGGTCTGCAGATTATGTCAATACAATAATGTGATTGGAGCAGGACACGCTAGCGCCATCTGTCAGAAAATTGTCCTGAGAAATACACAAAGTACCAAGATCTGAGATGTGGGTGGTGCCCCCTCAAATGCACAAAGTGTCTTTGTGCAGTGCGCAACCTGTTCAACTGCCTGTAGAAGCTTTGGCCCTTACTTCCCCTTTGGCAACGCTCATCATGCTCCAAATGACCTGCTTAATGTTCATCTTGGCCATTCAGCTGAGACCAGGAGACTGGGACTGTGTGTCATGTTGCTGGCTGTCTGATTTTTTCAGGACAGCATGATAGAAGAAACCATACAACACAGTCTCACAGAATTGGTTTGAATTTGAATTTTGATAAAGTGAGGATTGAGTGTTCTAGAATGTCCTGTTCTAAGATATTGAAAGAGCAGTGTTCTGTTCTGTTCTAGGGTGTTATTTGTTTGCTCTCTCGCTTCAGTTGTATCCAACTCTTTGCAATCCCATAAACTGTAGCCTGCCAGGCTCCTCTGTCCATGGGATTCTCCAGGCAAGAATACTGGAGTAGGTTGCCATTTCCTTCTCCAAGGTGTTATTTAAAAGATTTCAATTCCTGATGAAGCGCAATGGTTAAACATTTATTGCAAAGAACTTGTGAATATTCACTTCTGTAAATACTTACAGGTTTATAAGCCTGTCCTTTGGGGGGTTGAGTTAGATTATTTGTGCGTCTATTAATACAAAGTGTGCCCTTACATTTCATGTTTTCTTTTTCCTGTTTATCCCCTAATGGTGATCTATGCTATGCATAACCATTGAGAGATGAGTGAAAATAATAAAGTTATCAATAAACTGAAGAGTTGAAGCCACAGAAAATGAAGGAGGTTCATGGTAGACTTCTCTCAGTATAAAATTGACTTGTCTAGGGGTAGCTAGGGAGTGGGATATGAAGGGATATTGTTGTGGGGGCAGGAAGGGTGGGAGAAATAAAACATGAGGGACATTTTTCAGTTCTATACCTCTGAGTGTATTGACTGAAAGTAATTATACTTCAGAGAATAGATCACCTTTTCCCAAATTAAATTCAGGTAACAGTTTAGAAATAGTTAAAGGTAGGAAACTAATGCTGAATGAGCATCCACCGTGCCGGGTACTGTATGGTACAAAATAACCTTGTTTTTTTACTTAATTACTGCCCAAGTGAGTAATAAGTAGATTAAATTCACGATGAATTATATGAGATCAAACACTTGGAATTTTATATGGCATGATAAAATTAATAGCAGTGAGGTCTCCTTGGCCCTGGGAAAATTTCCTAAGAGTCACCCTGTGACTCGGCTAGTTTGAATTAAGGCTGGAGATCTGAACAGCACTGAGAAAACGAGGCGAGAATGAGCAGATGACTGGTAAGTCTTTTCCATCGTGCATTTTCCCTAGCATGCTGGCTTTTGTTCAAATTGAGATTCATGATGTGGAAATATATGTTGTTTCATGTATTTCTGTGTGCCGTTATGAAGCTGTAAGCTGCAATGTGTCTGTATTCCATTAAACAATGGTCTAGCGCAGCCAGAAAACCCTGGTGAGGCCTTTTGGAATTCCAGAGAAGTCATCTCAAGCAGTAACTTTGGTCTCCAAGATTTTTATTAGAAACAAATGAGGGAAAACACAAACAGGCCCATGAGCGAGTGACCTGTAGCGTCCCACAAACCTCGATGCGGCGGATTCCCTGTCCTTCAATGCCCTGTGCTCGGCGCCAGCCTGAGTGAGGCTCTCAGGGCTCACGGGCTGCCTGTGATGGTGGCACTTCACACGGACGCTTGTTTTTACCCCGAAAATATGTGGAAAATATCCCTTTTCTCAGTGGCTTGCTGGGTTGTCTGCCTTAGCACATTTGTCCCAAAAACCTGCCTAAATAAAATGTGTGGAATAAATCCCCGAAGTCCTCATTTTATGTCTGCTCATGCACTCTCAACTGAAAGCATTCCTAAAACCCAAAAACCTTTATTTGAAACATCTTTTCCACCCATCCTTACTTTTTGAGTACACCACAGAGTATTTCTAAAGAAATTGCTGATGATGATATATTGCGCTATTACATGTATAATACAGAGTTAATCCTGTCAGTGATAGTATTTTTACATTTTTGGAGTCCTTTCATTCAATTTAATCATTAATATATACCAAGAAAAATGTAGAGAAGATGTTTGTTCTTAATCCAGGTAACTTTCCTCATTTGAAATTATGCATGTTACCTATAATTTCATTATCTTCAATAAATTATGACAATAGCAATATTTTCTCTTTTTAAAAAAACTGAGGTGTAGTTAACTTACAATATTGTGACAGTTTCATGTATACAGCAAAGTGGTTTAGTTATATATGTGTGCGTGTTTTTCAGACTCTTTCCCATGAGAGAGTGTTATAAAAATATTGAGTGTGTCTCCCTGTGCTATACAGTAGGTCCTTGTTTTCCTGTTTTATATTTACATCTGGAGTGTAACCATAAGTTTATTTTCTATGTCTATGAGTTTCTGTGTTGTGAATAAATTCATTTGTATCATTTTCTTAGATTCCACAAATAGTGCTAACATAGTAGTTTTTCTCTGTCGGCCTTACTTTACTTAATATGAAAATTTCTAGGTCCACGTTGCAGCAAATGGCACTATGTCATTCTTTTCATGGCTGAGTAATATCCGCTGTATATGTGTACCGTACCTTCTTTATCCACTCACCTGTCAACTCATCTGTCTGGACGTTTAGGTTGCTTGTATGATTTGATTGTTGTGAATAGTGCTGCTATGAATATAGGGGTGCATGTATCTCTCTGAATTATAGTTTTGTCTGGATGTATGCTCAGGAGTGGAATTCCAGATCATATGGTAAGTCTGTTTTTAGTTTTTCAAGGAATTTCCATACTGTTCTCCATAGTGGCGGTACCAATTTACCTTCCCACCAATGGTGTAGGAAGGCTCCTTTTTCTCCACACCCTTTAGTGATTTTTACTAACATGAATTATTGGATACTTTCCTGCCAAGATAGGTGGTGGGACAACTTTTTTTTTTCTGTCAAGAAACATTTTTCAGTGTCACATCCTCAGACTTTTGAATCCCAATTCCTTGGAATTCGTTGTAATTGACATACTTCTCTCCTCCAATTCTGCAACTAAAGAGGAGTGATCCTTTTGGAGAAGTCAGTACCTCAAAATGCTTAGAGTTGCTTGAGCCTGTGAGTGCACTCAACATACCCACGTATTTGAAGTTTGATTGTGACTGACATGAAAGTGCTTTTGTGGTTTGCTTTTTAGCAGCACAATAAAGTTGCCATTTTAAGCGGTCAGAAACCACAAGCCAGATATTTACATGTGAGGAACTGTTTGTAGCATTATTATATAAATATGTTCTTTTCATGTCATGGGATTTTTTTTTTAATAAAAGAGTGTTTTCTTTAGTACTTTGTGTTCTGCTTCCCTGTATTATAAACATATACCATGGTTTCTCTTCAGATTGTAGAGGTTAAACAATAAATTGAATATCTAGGCAGGAGAGCTGATGGAATTTTCGTTTGCGGACTAGATTAGAGTTTACAAAGGGGTGGCCTGTAGACAGATCAGGCCTCTGCTGTATTTGTTTGGCTCAAAGAATGCTTTTTAAGAATACAAATTAATTTCCCATGTTTAAAAATTGGAGAGTGATGCACAAAAACTGCATTTTTGTCTTAAAGTTGGCTAGGACTTGAGTTCTGGCTACCGCCTTCCATTGATCTTGTGTTTGTCAGGTCACCACAGGCCCGCAGCCCCTGATCAACACAGCCCACCACCCTCATTGTTCCTTCTTCTTTAGAGGATTACCCAACTGGCCCCTGTAGGCATTTGGGTTTGTGACCCTGGAACCAAAGGTTTTTTTCCTTTCCAGCCGAATCAGATAAGAATGTCATATACATACTCACATTTAAATAAAGTGTGATTGATTTTTTAAAACTTTGGGTTAAATCTATCTTTTCAGCAGTGGTCATACAAGGGTAAAAAAGTGGAGAAAAGTAAATAAATGTGAACCAAAAAATAGCCATACCATAACACATTTGAATAGTTACTGAAACCTCTTTTGTGTTCTTAAACTCTTAATAAAAAAAAATTATCATTTGTGTTGGAGGAGAGCATTTAAGTAAAATGTGCACGTGGATCATCATGCTGCAAAGCATGTCTACGCTGGGACTGGCAGCTCCTCATGCACCTAGTGCGGCTGGAGCACGGGGATCTTGGCTTGGCCTCTGTCCGTCTTCATCTGGAAATCCAAGTCAGAATGTCCATGGCTCTCACCCGCGTACACTGCCATGACAGGAAATCGCTTCCATTCTGCCTGCAAGCCAGGTGACGCTCATCACCAAAAAGAGTATCGATGACTTCCCAATAGGAGTCAGTCTGTTATAACTGTTGTTGGTTCTCCTGACCATGAGGTATTATGATCAAGGCGGTGTGAATACATTAATAAACGGCACCATGGGAGCACTCTTTTGCACCAAAGAAAATACACGAAGACACTGTTTTGTCCTTTTCTCTTACGTAGTATTCCCGCTGTATTTTTTCCCACGATGCCTACATAACCGCTGTTTGAATTTGGGCATGTTACTTTCATAGGCCACTTTTTTTTTTTAATGCATTTAATCACTGTGGTCCACAGTACCTCTGGAGTCACTGTGTTCACCGTACGATGAATTAACTCCTGTGCCAGGAGCACTCTGTGTAGGCTCGTGTCTGGGAGCATTCTCTGTATAGAAGCATGACCTGTGAAAGCCAGCATGGAAAAGGATTTATGAGCCTCTGCGCAACGATGCCTTTAGTCAAAAATGTACATAAAACTGTGAGTGCTAAAGTTAGGGCTCTGTAGTAACTTTAGTTTAATATACTTAGTAAAAATCTGTTCAGTTACCAGTATTATCTGTTTCAGTGCTTTTTAAACTATTGATCTTAAGATGCTGTATTTTTAAATAGTAATTTTTACTATAGAAATAAAAGCGTAATAGTTTTCCCTTCCTTGTACATGTTTAGATGGCAAGGTTGTTGTTATAGCAACAACTAGACAGGGCTGAGTTTTACAGATCTCTGATTGCAGATGTATATAGGAGCAGTTCAGTTTGGTTATTTTTTTCTCATTTAAAAAATTTACTACTGTTCTTGACAACCTGAAAGGGTGGGATGGAAGTGGGGAAGGTGGCTCAAGAGGGAGGGTGTGGATATATAATTATGACTGATTCTTGTTGTACTGCAGAAAACAATACAACATTGTAAAGCAGTCATCCCCCAATTAAAAATAAATAAAATTAAAATTTACTGCTGTTCTTAGAAATCATGTTATCAGCTATTGCTCAGAAACTGTCTTTTTGCTCAATAGAGATCTCATTTTAATCATGTTTTGCAAGATAAATAGTTATAAGTAGATGTATCTTAATAGAATGTTCTTTTTCATTACTTCTTTGCTAGATAAATTTTTTAAAAATCTTATTTCCTTATCTTAGCCAAAATTTTGTAGCAAATTACATGTTCTCTCAAAATTTATGGAAAATACATCAGGCACATAAATTCTTTCAGAAAGTAAAAGTAGTATATTTGTGTTCCATAAGACTCTGATAACTATTTTATGGCAATTGATAAATTTGATGTATATAGTATATTTCAAGTTTATTGTTGCCAATCATGTCCTTTTTGCTTTTAGCAATGAAATTGTCTATTACATAGCATTCTTCTGTCTTCCTTCTGAAAGTGACATTATTTCTGAAACTGTGGCTTAGCAATGAAAAGAAAAATGATGCCTTTCTTATTCTAAGGAAGGAAATGGAGTGTAGTATGCTAGAAAGTGCTCTGAAGTGGGACAAGGAAATATGGGTGCTGGTTCCAGCTGTGCTATAATATAAATGTTTGTTAAATGAAAAGATCAATAAATTGGAGACCTTTGGACCTCAGTTTCCCAACTGTAAAGGTTAGAACCTAGAGTAGATTACCTCTGTATCTCCTGCTAGCTCTAAAATCTCTCCTTATTCCATGTAAGCAGTGCTCCCTTCTTGATGGAATCCTTCACTGTGAAATAGACATCTCAAGGATTGTTATAATGGAATGCATTTAGTATGTGTTAGTGTAATGATCAGAGAAGGCAATGGCACCCCACTCCAGTACTCTTGCCTGGAAAATCCCATGGCCGGAGGAGCCTGGTAGGCTGCAGTCCATGGGGTCGATAGGAGTCGGAGACGACTGAGCAACTTCACTTTCACTTTTCACTTTCATGCATTGGAGAAGGAAATGGCAATCCTTTCCAGTGTTCTTGCCTGGAGAATCCCAGGGACGGGGGGAGCCTGGTGGGCTGCCGTCTGTGGGGTTGCACAGAGTCGGACACGACTGAAGTGACTTAGCAGCAGCAGTGTAATGATACTTTACCTATTTTTTTTTATTGTTACCTATTGTTAATCCATCTCCTTCTGCTTGGAAGGGCTTTCCTGGTAGCTTAGCTGGTAAAGAATCTACCTGCAATGCAGGAGACCCTGGTTTGATTCCTGGGTGGAGAAGATCCCCTGGAGAAGGGCTGCTTGGAAAGATTCCTTACATATGCATAGGACGTTAGTAATGGGAGCTGGGAATGAGATCTTGATTTTTTTTTTTATACCTTTTCTAATGCTCTAAAGTGTGAAATTAGTTTCCCTGAATTATTTGGTCCAAATCTGAAATAGAAATTTTTCATACATTTTTATGCTAGTCTCAAACTCAATTCTTATGGCAATGAGCTATGTATCTATACATTAATTTATCTGTAGAAAATATTGCTTTCATGTTCGAAAGCCACTATTGTTGTTCAGTTGCTAAGTTGTATCCAACTCTTTGTGACCTCATGGACTGCAGCACACCAGGTTCCCTGTCCCTCACTATCTCCTGGAGTTTGCGCAAACTCATGTCCATTGAGTCAGTGATGCCAACCAACCACTTCATCCTGTTACCCACTTCTCCTCCTGCCCTCAATCTCTCTCAATTTCAGGGTCTTTTCCAATGCGTTGGCTCTTTGCATCATATGGCCAAAGTAGTGGAACTTCAGCTTCAGCATCAGGTCTTCCAATGAATATTCAGGGTTGATTTCCTTTAGGATGGACTAGTTTGATCTCCTTGCAGTCCAAGGGACTCTCAAGAGTCTTCTCCAGCACCACAGTTCAAAAGCATCAATTCTTCAGCACTCAGCCTTCTCTATGGTCCAACTCTCACATCCATACATGACTACTGGAAAAACCACAGCTTTGACTATACAGACCTTTTTTGGCAAAGTGATGTCTCTGGTTTTTAATATGCTATCTAGGTTTGTCATAACTTTTCTTCTGAAGAGCGGCCGTGCCAGACAATCAAACTCATGCTTGGTGGATGTTTCCCATGCTCTGTTTATTTTGTGTAAAACCTCTGTTTCTATAAATAACTTGCCCGGGAAAGCTCTGCCAGAACATGTCTCCCTTGAATGAGAGAGAGCTGGGTTGAGAAAAAGATGGAGGAAGCATATGGAGATCCCAGCTTGTCTTGAGTGAAGGTTTCTGGTGTGATTTGTGCTTTTATTTTAAATCATTTGCCAGAATACCAGATATGTATGTGTGTTAGTCCCTCAGTCATTTCCAACTCTTTGTGAACCCATGGACTGTAGCCCGCCAGGCTCCTTTGCCCATAGAATTCTCTAGGCAAGAATACTGGAGTGGGTTGCCAATCTCTTCTCCAGAGGATCATCCTGACCCAGGGATTGAACCCAGATTTCCTGTATTGCAAGCAGATTCTTTACCATCTGAGCCACTAGGGAAACCCCAACACCAGATAGAGTTACATTCAAATGTAACTGATTTGGTGGATTATAATTCAGACATTAAAATTATATCTATGAAGAATTTTTAATGATATGGCAAATTGTTTTTAGTACAGGAACTAAAAAAAGAAATTTTGCATTATAATTTGATCTCAACAAAAGGGAAGTAAACATACAAGTATATTAACTGTGGGTTTTTTTTTCTAGATGATAATATTATTTTGTGGTGATTTTTCTTTCTGTATTTTTGCTTTAAGAAAACAAAAAGTTCAGCCAATGGTTTTTTAAAAAATTTTAAATGCAAGTTACGTTCTGAAGTTTTGGTTTTTGTGTTTGTATTATTGCAAATTTGGATGTTCCCATTGTCTCATGACTCCAGAGGAAGAACAACTCAGATTCAGCTTACCCCACACATCTTAGTAGGTCATGGTTCGGTGTAAGGTTGAGGGTTCATTAGCGTCGGTAATGGGAAAGAGGGTCAACAAATGCAGGAGATCCCACCAACCCTTTTATTTATGTGCTGGGAACTAACTCCTTGGGCTTCCCTGGTGGCTCAGATGGTTAAGAATCCATCTTTAATTCAGGACCCTGGGTTCAATCCCTGGGTTAGGAAGATCCTCTGGAGAAGGGAATAGCTACCCACTCCAATATTCATGCCTGGAGAACTCCATGAATGGAGGAGCCTGGTGGGCTACAGTCCATGGGGTCCCAAAGAGTTGGACATGACTGAGCAACTAACACACACATACTAACTACATACAAGAGATCTTCAAGAAGTGAGACATATCTCAGGACTTCCAGGTCCCATTTCATAAGACATATCTCAGGTCCAGTAGCTGAGAATCTGCCTTCCAGTGCAGGGGTTGTGAGTTCAGTCCCTGCTCAGGGAACTGAGATCGCACTCACTATAGGGCATGCCACAACTAAGACCCAACACAGCCGAATAAATAGTTTTTAAAAAGACATATCTTAGAATCGTCAGTTCAGTTCAGTCGCTCAGTCATGTCCAACTCTTTGCGACCCCATGAATCGCAGCATGCCAGGCCTCCCTATCCATCACCAACTCCTGGAGTTCACTCAGACTCACATCCATCAAGTCAGTGATGCCATCCAGCCATCTCATCCTCGGTCATCCCCTTCTCCTCCTGCCCCCAATCCCTCCCAGCATCAGGGTCTTTTCCAATGAGTCAGCTCTTCACATGAGGTGGCTAAAGTACTGGAGTTTCAACTTTAGCATCATTCTTTCCAAAGAAATCCCAGGGCTGATCTCCTTCAGAATGGACTGGTTGGATCTCCTTGCAGACCAAAGGACTCTCAAGAGTCTTCTCCAACACCACGATAAAAGAGCCTAAATATCTTTTGCAGAAAACAGCCCCCCCCCCAAAAAAAGTCTTATGTAATGAGAAAGCTGTATGAGGGGTAATGACACATATGGGTGGAGTGTTAAACTCAGTCTGGGAGAATCCAGAGGTGATGCCCAAGTCTAGAGTTGGGTTAAAAGATGGAGGCAGAGATGCACAGGGAACCGCTTGTAGAAAAGTCCTTTAGCATGAAATTCAGTGGTGCTTCTGGGGATTATGATTAATGTCGTGACAGTGGACACTGAATATAGAAGAGATAAAGAGCAAATATGGCAAGGAAATTGTCAGGAGTAAAATTGTGGCTGTCTTTGAATATTAGGCTTAGCAGTTTGGCCTTTGTCCTCTGTTTGACAGGAAGCCGTTAAGAGGTTTTAAGCTGTGGATTTACATTTGATTTGCCTTTTAGAAAGAGGCCTCTAGTGCTGTGGGGAAGGGGCAGTGAAACGGGAGGGTCCCTGTTACCACCGTCTAAGCCTGAGGTGAAGCTGGCCGGAATTGTGACAGAGGGAATGAAGAGGCAGGGCTGGACTTGAGAGACAGTGAAATCCCAGCCTAACCGACCCAGTAGGCTGTTGGATGAGTCGTGTGAAGGAGAGGGGAGACCGGGAGGAGCCCTCGGGTCCTGGTGCTCAGTGGAGGTATCCTTGGAAGAGGGATGATGGGAGGAAGTGAGGGGAAGTACGTGTCAGTTTGAGATACGAAGTTAAGGGGGGTTTTCTTTGTCCTTTCTTTTTTCCTTCCCTCTGTCTGTCTGCCTGTCCATCCTTCCCTTCTGTCTCTACCTGCCTCCTTCCTTCCTCCCTCCCTCCCTCTTTCTTTCATTCTTTTCTTTTCACTCAGGCATTTAGTCATTCAGTCAGCCTTTATTAAGCCCTCACTGTATACCGTGCACCTGCCCAGTCACTGCTGTAGGTTCATTATGAAGCAGGCCCATTTCTGTGAATCCTCAGCCGTGAGGGGCACAGAGGCCGTTTCCACGGCCACCGTCTCAGGGTGTCTCTGACCAGGACGCAGCCAGTCAGACCAGAGACTACTTGACTCCTTTCAAATGGTGTTGCATAATGCGTGTTTTTACATTTGGAAACACCTCTAATGGCCATTTTCTTTCTAGGTAGTGCTATTATTTCTGTCATGTTTCTGAGAGAAAATTTGAGAGCCTCGGATTTACTAGGTAAGTCATTATTTAACTCATATAATTAAAGTTCTATCTGATGAGGAAATAACTAATCCAATCCATTAAAAATGTGTGCTTTCAAAGCAAGGAAAAATTACTGAAGTGGTTATAGTGTCATCTAGAGGCGAACGTCATTCTGCCTTGGAGTTGCCATCTGCTCTTTGACATGAAATACGTGCATCTTCACTGAGGCCGCTGCCCAAGCTATTGACCACAGCAGATCATTATTACAGTATTATTACTATTGTGCATGTTATGAAAATTTTATGAACGTAATAAAATCCAAGAAAACATCTGTGTTACCTAATAGAGTATTCCACTTCAAAGGACATATTTGATAGATGGTTGCATGAAGGGACTGCATGAAAATGAAAACCACATCCAAAAATTAGATGTACCAATTAACTACCTAATTTTTTGTTAGGCTTTTCCAAAAGTAACCTAAAATATTGATCTTCAAAATTTTATTTAGAGGGAATTCCCTGGCAATCCAGTGGTGAGGACTCCACGTACTCACTGCTAAAGATGTGGGTTCAATTCCCGGTCAGGAAACTTAAGATCTCATAAGCCGTGCAGTATAGCCAAAAAAAAA
>SJYC01102049.1:0-37744 GCA_006408675.1 Madoqua kirkii | reverse complement strand
GGGGGGGGGGGTCATGCCTTGCTGAATAGGGGATCTTATTTCCCCAAGTACCTTAGTTCCCAGGGTATTGAACCCATGTCTCCTGGATTAGAAGCAAGGAGTCCTAACCACTGGACCACCAGGAAAGTCCAAATCTTTGTTACTTTGGAAACAAACATTTTCCTTCAAAGAGGAAAAATGTCTAAATAGGGTTCTGAAATATGAAGGAGAGTTGGCCAGATGGAGAGGAGAAAAGACAGAAAAGGGCTTAGGTTGGGGGTGAAAATCTTCTGGAAAGTCCTGAGAATGCCAATGTTGCATGGGCCAGGGGCGGCACCTGGGAGGAACCACCCATGCCTGAGGCCAGGACATGCAGCTGGGAGGAGCAACCCTAAGAGCTATCCCACACTGAAGGTCAAGAACGCAGTGGTAAGGAGCTAGCCCTCATCCAAGGTAAGGAGCAGCAGCTGTGCTTTACTGGAGCAGTCGTGAAGAGATACCCCATGCCCAGGTAAGAGAAACCCAAGTAGGATGGTAGGTGATGCAAGAGGGCATCAGAGGGCAGACACACTGAAACCATACTCACAGAAAAGTAGTCAATCCAATCACACTAGGATAACAGCCTTGTCTAATTCAATGAAACCAAGCCATGCCTGCAGGGCAAGCCAAGACGGGTGGGTCATGGTGGAGAGGGCTGACAGAACATGACCCACTGGAGAAGGGAATGTCAAGCCACTTCAGTATTCTTGCCTTGAGAACCCCATGAACAGTATGAAAAGGCAAAATGATAGGATACCAAAAGAGGAACTCTCCAGGTCAGTAGGTGCCCAATATGCTACTGGAGATCAGTGGAGAAGTAACTCCAGAAAGAATGAAGGGATGAAGCCAAAGCAAAAATAATACCCAACTGTGGATGTGACTGGTGATAGAAGCAAGATCCGATGCTGTAAAGAGCAATATTGCATAGAAACCTGGAA
The DNA here is from genome assembly GCA_006408675.1 of Madoqua kirkii. NCBI lineage: Eukaryota > Metazoa > Chordata > Mammalia > Artiodactyla > Bovidae > Madoqua > Madoqua kirkii. Next base: position 36,788 of record SJYC01102049.1, on the reverse strand, counting down.
CGCCAGGTCCATGAATCAAGGCAAATTGGAAGTGGTCAAACAAGAGATGGCAAGAGTGAACGTCAACATTCTAGGAATCAGTGAACTAAAATGGACTGGAATGGGTGAATTTAACTCAAATGACCATTATATCTACTACTGCGAGCAAGAATCCCTCAGAAGAAATAGAGTAGCCATCATGGCCAACAAGAGACCAAAGACTGGAGTACTTGGGTGCAATCTCAAAAACGGCAGATTGACCTCTGTTCATTTCCAAGGCAAACCATTCAATATCACAGTTATCCAAGTCTATGCCCCAACCAGTAATGCTGAAGAAGCTGAAAATGAACAGTTCCGTGAAGATCTACAAGACCTTTTAGAACTAACAACAAAAAAAGATGTCCATTTCATTACAGGGGACTGGAATTCTAAAGCAGGAAGTCAAGAAACACCGGGAGTAACAGGTAAATTTGGCCTTGGAATGTGGAATGAAGCAGGGCAAAGACTAATAGAGTTTTGCCAAGAAAATGCACTGGTCATAGCAAATACCCTCTTCCAACAAAACAAGAGAAGACTCTATACATGGACATCACCAGATGGTCAACACCAAAATCAGGTTCATTATATTCTATGCGGCCAAAGATGGAGAAGCTCTATACAGTCAACAAAAACAAGACCAGGAGCTGACTGTGGCTCAGATCATGAGCTCCTTATTACCAGATTCAGACTGAAATTGAAGAAAGTAGGGAAAACCACTAGACCAATCAGGTATGACCTAAATCAAATCCCTTATGATTATACAGTGGAAGTGAGAAATAGGTTTAAGGGCCTAGATCTGATATATAGAGTGCCTAATGAACTATGGAATGAAGTTCGTGACATTGTACGGGAGAGAGGGATCAAAACTATCCCCATGGGAAAAAAAATGCAAAAAAGTGAAATGGCTGTCTGGGGAGGCCTTACAAATAGCTGTCAAAAGAAAAGAGGTGAAAAACAAAGGAGAAGGAAAGATATAATTATCTGAATGCAGAGTTCCAAAGAATAGCAAGAAGAGATAAGAAAAGCCTTCTTCAGGGATCAATGCAAAGAAATAGAGGAAAAGAACAGAACAGGTAAGACTAGAGATCTCATCAAGAAAATTAGAGATACCCAGGGAACATTTCATGCAAAGATGGGCTCGATAAAGGACAGAAATAGTATGGACCTAACAGAAGCAGAAGATATAAGAGGTGGCAAGAATACATGGAAGAACTGTACAAAAAGGATCTTCACAACCCAGATAATCATGATGATGTGATCACTAATCTAGACCTAGACATCTTAGAATGTGAAGTCAAGAGGGCCTTAGAAAGCATCACTATGAACAAAGCTAGTGGAGGTGATGGATTTCCAGTTGGGCTGTTTCAAGTCCTGAAAGATGATGCTGTGAAAGTGGTACACTCAATATGCCAACAAATTTGGAAAACTCAGCAGTGGCTACAGGACTGGGAAAGGTCAGTTTTTACTCCCACTCAAAGAAAGGCAATGCCAGAGAATGCTCAAACTACTGCACAATTGCACTCATCTCACATGCTAGTAAAGTAATGCTTTAAATTCTCCAAGCCAGGCTTTAGCAATACGTAAACAGTGAACTTCCAGATGTTCAAGCTGGTTTTAGAAAAGGCAGAGGAACCAGAGATCAAATTGCCTACGTCCGCTGGATCATGGAAAAAGCAAGAGAGTTCCAGAAAAGCATCTATTTCTGCTTTATTGACTATGTCAAAGCCTTTGACTGTGTGGATCACAATAAACTGGGGAAAATTCTGAAAGGGATGGGAATACCAGACCACCTGACCTGCCTCTTGAGAAATCTGTATGCAGCTCAGGAAGCAACAGTTAGAACTGGACATGGAACAACAGACTGTTTCCAAATAGGCAAAGGAGTATGCCAAGGCTGTATATTGTCACCCTGCTTATTTAACTTATATGCAGAGTACATCATGAGAAACGCTGGACTGGAAGAAACACAAGCTGGAATCAAGATTGCTAGGAGAAATATCAATAACCTCAGATATGCAGATGACACCACCCTTTTGGCACAAAGTGAAGAGGAGCTAAAGGGCCTCTTGATGAAAGTGAAAGAGGAAAGTGAAAAAGTTGGCTTAAAGCTCAACATTCAGAAAACGAAGATCATGGCATTTGGTCCCATCACTTCATGGGAAATAGATGAGGAAACAGTGGAAACAGTGTCAGACTTTATTTTTTGGGTCTCCAAATTGCTGTAGATGTCGACTGCAGCCATGAAATTACAAGACGCTTATTCCTTGGAATTAAAGTTATGACCAACCTAGGTAGTATATTCAAAAGCAGAGATGTTACTTTGCCCACTAAGGTCCGTCTAGTCAAGGCTATGATTTTTGTAGTAGTCATGTATGGATGTGAGAGTTGGACTGTAAAGAAGGCTGAGTGCCGAAGAAGTGTTGCTTTTAAAGTGTGGTGTTGGAGAAGACTCTTGAGAGTCCCTTGGACTGCAAAGAGATCCAACCAGTCCATTCTGAAGGAAATCAACCCTGGGATTTCTTTGGAAGGAATGATGTTAAAGCTGAAACTCCAGTTCTTTGGCTACCTCATGGGAAGAGTTGACTCATTGGAAAAGACTCTGATGCTGGGAGAGATTGGGGGCAGGAGGAGAGGGGACGACAGAGGATGAGATGGCTGGATGGTATCAAGAACTCGATGGACGTGAGTCTGAGTGAAGTTCAAGATGGTAATGAACAGGGAGGCCTGGCATGCTGCAATTCTCGAGGTCTCAAAGAGTCGGGCACGACTGAGCAACTGAACTGAACTGAACTCTACATTATGTTCAGGAGAGCTTAAGTTTTTTAAATTTTGGGCCCATAACTGTGTTTTAGAAAATGATTCTGGTAGAGTGAGGACTGAAGAAACATTAGCAATGTCACTCACATTGTTTTTTACAGAGTTACACTATATCTGGTGGCCCACATGGTAAAGAATCTGCCTGTAATGCAAGAGACCCATCTTCAATCCCTGGGTGAGGAAGATTCCCCAGAGAAGAGACTGGTTACCCACTCCACTGTTCTGTATGGAGAATCCTATGGATAGAAGAGCCTGGCAGGCTACAGTCCATGGTGTTTCCAAGAGTCAGACATTTGAGCCATCTTGGCTAATACTCTAAGAAGTGGCAATATGACTAAGAAAGCGATTCCTTTGTTTTTCATACTTGCTTTTTGATGTTCCTTCCAGACTGGGCTGGAAACAAACTCTATTCTGTATGCCTCTTCTAGTGAAACCCTCCCAATCCTCTTGTCCTCCTTGCTCTACCACTTAACCCAAATTCTGAAGAAAATCTGATGCAACCAAATGACCAGCAGTCTGAAGCAGTAGTTGAGAGCAAAAAAAAAAGCGAGCCCATGGATAGTGGTATGGAGAATTTGATGTCAAGGTACTCCAGAAAACAAAGAAGAGTAAAGGTCCTAGACAGGAGGCCTCAGTGAACTTTAAAGCCATTCTAGATGCATGTGTGTGATTGATAATTGGAAAGAAATGGCCTATGTTTTGCCCTTCCAAATATTCAGTTCAGTTCAGTCGCTCAGTCGTGTCCAACTCTTTGCAGCCCCATAGACTGCAGCATGCTAGGCTTCCTTGTCCATCATCAATTCCTGGAGCTTACTCAAACTCATGTCCTTTGAGTCAGTGATACTATTCAACCATCTCATCCTCTTTCGTCCCCTTCTCCTCCCACCTTCAATCTTTCCCATCATCAGGGTCTTTTCTAATGAGTAGGTTCTTCACATCAGGTGGTCAAAGTATTGGAGTTTCAGCATCAGCATCAGTCCAAATATTAGGGAAGGAGCTAATGAGTTGTTGGTTACGAGGATTAGTGGTTAATGTCATCATGAGTAATACTCTGAAGAAAAGTACTGGGCATATGTTGGGAGATATCATGTAACACATTGTGTCCTGGAGAATTCAAGGAGGGCTCCCTCCAAAAGGTCAACAAGCCCTAAAAGCTAAGATTGTCAGGATATGAACATGAAAAAGCTCTCCCTGGCAGAAACAATAGCATGTACTAAGGCACTGAGGTTGAAAGGACTAGAAGACAACTAGGGCAATAGAGCATGGTAAGTGAGATGGTGGCACACAGTGAGGCTAGAAGGAGGGGGCATCCAGAGGCTTTTGATAAATGTATGACACTTAAACTAGGACACAGCATATAACTATTTTATAAGATCAGCAAATTCAAATGAATCACTTCCTATTTTTGACCACCCTTCAGGAAAAATCTACCTTAGCACATCAGAAAAACTGGGATTGTTGTTTGCTTCTGTGAATATCAAAGACTATAGGTATAACAGTATTAGAAAGAGGTAAGATCACATTCTTTTCCACAACTCTGTTCCTAAACTAAAATGTTATTTGCATTGCTAAATACTCTCTCTTTATACTAGGTAGAGAGATTAACAAGCAGTGCTGCAGAAATATGAAGTCATTACTGCTGATTAAATGATAATTTTCTAGAGTGACATTATGCATCAGAAAAGAAAATAATGAGCTCACTTGAATTTATAGACCCCACGACAGCTGGGAAAAGTTCTCTCATTTGCTCATCAGCAGCTTTCACACCAAGTATTGGAAGGAGATAGACATAGACTTAGAGGTGAAAAAGTGGGCACCTTGGCACAAAGCTTACATCATTTTAATCAGGCTGCTCAAAGTAATAAATAACATAGTAACAACAATGAAGAGTATTTGCATATATATTCTGGTCTATCAATTACTTTGAGTCAAGAAGAGAGAAAAAGATGACAGAATATGGTACAGAGAATGCAGTAGAGAGAAAGTCTTAGCTTGACACATGGAAAGCAGTGGAAAACAGAGTTGAAGAAGGCCAGCCTGACACAGAGAGTGTCAGTCAGTTACCCAATGTATTAGTTGCTGGGATTGCCGTAACAAAATACCATGGGCTGGTTAACTTAAACAAAAGAAATGTATTTTCCCATAGTTCTGTAGGCTAGAAGTCTGAGATCAAAACATCAACAGATTTAGTTTTTCAGAGGCCTCTCTCCTTAGCTTTGAGATGCCTGCCTTCTAGCTGTATGCTCAATTAGTTGCCCATCCATCTGTGTTTGTGTGTGTGTCTTAAACTTGTCTAAGGACATCAATTCTATAGGATCACATCCATATGACCTTATTGTCCTTAATACCTGTTTAAAGGCCATATTTCCAAATAGAGTTAATTCTGAGGTGCTGGGGTATAGAAATTTAACACATGAATTCGCATTATTTACGGGAAACTTCTTAGGCAATAAGCCACAAAATACTAGTCAATCTCTTACTCTGTGGAGGATGCTATTCAAGTCAGTAGGATACAGGAAGATGGCCCTGTCCTGATGGATGCTGGGGGCTAGTAGAGAAGATAGGCATTTAATATGGGATTGAAGGTGAAGGTGAAGTTGCTCAGTTGTGTCTGACTCTTTGCAACCCCATGGACTGTAGCCTACCAGGCTTCTCCATCCATGGGATTCTCCAGGCAAGAATACGGGAGTGGGTTACCATTTCCTCCTCCAGGGGATCTTCCCTACCCAGGGATCAAACCCAGGTCTCTCACCTTGCAGGCAGACACTTTAACCTCTGAGCCACCAAGTATAGGTAAATAAATAATTTAGTCATTAATCATGCCTGTGCCACACGATGCAAAGGAAGAGGATGTGGGCATGAGCCAGACAAAGAAGAGGGGTACGACTGATCTGAGAATGAGGAAACAATGTGTTTCCTGAGAGCAGGCTGAAGAGATTGCCACATGATAGTGGGGCTGAGTGAAGTCAGCAAGACTAAGACAGGGAAACAGAGAGTAGTGTACAATGAGTCTGGAGCAGAAAGTGGGCAAGAGACCATTTGGGGAAAATGAAAGTGTGATTGTATGGTGATGTGAAAGGTGTGCAGCGTGGCATATGTTATACTAGTGTGCTAAGAGGTCAGTGAGAAGACACTGTCTCACAATTCTGAGAGGCTATGCAGTGCAATGTTGAAGAACTAGAGCCCTAGGGGTTTCCCTGGGGATCCAGTGGTTAAGGATCTGCTTGTCAACGTAGGGATTTTTGCTCAGTCGCTAAGTTGCGTCTGACTCTTAGGAAACCCCATAGACCAGAGCACGCCAGGCTTCCTGTCCTTCACTGTCTCCCAGAGTTTGCTCAAACTCATGTCCATTGAGTCAGAGATGTCATCCACACCAGGGACATGGGTTCAGTCCCTGGTTCTGGAAGATCCTGCATGCTGTGGGACAACAAAGCCCTTGTGCCTCAACTACTGAAGCCCGTGCAGCTAGAGCCCAGGCTTCGCAACAAGAGAAGCCACTGCAGTGAGAACCCGCACCACCACTGCAGGGCAGCCGGCTTGCTCCAGCTAGAGGAAGCCCACTTGCGGCAGTGAAGACTCAGTGCAGCCAAAAATACATTGATTGGTTAACTTTAAGAACAAAGAACTATAGCCCTGGGCCAGGATACTCGGTAGGTTAAATCTTGACTCCACCAAGTCCCACCGCTGTGACTTTCAGTGAATTAAACTCTCTGTCCAAGGTTCCTCAACTACACCTTTTGACTAATCATAGTACACACCTCATAAGTCAAGTTAAATGAATAAATACACATAAAGTACTTCTAGCAGTTCCTGGAACATAGTAATTATTCAGCCAACTTTCGTCATTAGGAAGAACAACAGAATATAAAAATCTACTGAGCACAAAGATGCCACTTGAAGGTAGGATAAAGGTAAAAAAGCAGAACTGTTTCTTAATGGTCACTTCAGCAAGCATTTATTGATTCATTCCTCTTTAAATTATCAGCAACATATTTGAGCATGATACGATTTGTTTTTCAACAAACTTTAAAGAAACTGATGGATGCACACTGATGACAAATGTACTTTGATCAAAAGTACTGCTGTGGTCTTTCACGCATCTCATTCCATTAGAATATTTCACCTATGTTGCCTCTCTCTCTCTTCTTAGCAGTTTAAAATTTCTTTTCCAGCCATTTTTGGGGTCTTTGTAGATATTCCTCATGGTCAGAATGTTCATATTTTTTAATTTAAATATATTTGATTTATAATATTATGTTAATTTCAGGTATACAGCAAAATGATTCACATATATATATATTTGGATTATTTTCCCTTATAAGGTATTATAAGATATTAAATATAGTTCCCTGTGTTATACAGTAAATCTTCATTGTTTATCTATTGTATGTATAATAGTTTATATCTATTAATCCCGTACTCTTAATTTATCTCTCCCCTCTTTGCTCTCCTCTCTGCTAACTGAACCCTCCTATATTGTTGCAGGGAATATAAATAGGTACAGTTACAATTGAAAACAGTACAGAGGTTCCTTAAAAAAAAAATAGAGCTACCATATGATCCAACAATCCCACTCCTAACATATATCCAGAAAAGATGAAAACTGTAATTCAAAAAGATACAGCCTCCCCAATGTTCATAGCAGCACTATTTACAATAGCCAAGACATGGAAGCAACCTAAATGTCCACTGCCAGAGGAATGGATAACCAAGACATGCTACATATATACAATGGTATATTACTCCACCATTAAAAATTAAATATTGCCATTTGTAGCAACCTGGATGGACCTAAGGATTATCATACTAAAGGAAGTAAGTCAGACAGAGACAGACAAATATTACATAACACTTACACATGGAATCTAAAAAATATGCAAATGAATCTATATACAAAATAGAAACAGACTCACAGACATAGAAAAGCATTCATCTTTGCTTTGAGAAAACCTGTGATGGACAGCAAGTGTCTCTGAATGATAGAAGGGGTTCAGGGGAGAATCATTCAAATATTGGTACTTTAAAAGCATAAGACAAGATTTATTGTGTAAAATGCTGTCCTTCATGTTAATTTTCCTGCCCTTTCTGTAAGATAATGGCAAGTAACCAAATTCCTAACTCCTAAAAAATGTCAGCTCAATTTCTTACTTTCACTTGTTTACAAAGAATTATTGATTCATTTAATTGTTTAATGACTGTGACACGATCATGAAATTCTTTCTGCAATAGTAAATGTTTATATTTGGCAGTATGGTATATTTCATGTTTTGAAGATGCAATAAACCTTTCATGGGAAAGATAATGCAAGGTTGCCATGCTGTGGGTATTTAATAAATATTTGTCGAATTAATGATCAGAAACAGTCCTTAAAGCAACTCTGCAGGATAATGGCTATTTCTCCATTTTATAATGCAGGAATTGAGGTTAATAGCGGTTAGATAATTCACTTCAGTCTACACAATGGTAAAATGTATAGCAAAAAATGAAATTCAGGTCCTCCTGACTTAGAAGCCACACCTTGCCAGGTTGACTCATCTGCATGGATGGTGAGCAGAGTAGGATGAGTCCCCGAATGACTCTGGACTGAGGACACCTTCTCTGTACTGCCGCAACCCTGGTACTTGCCATAGGGCACAATGTTACCTCTTTCCTGAATGTGACTCTCACCAGACTGTAGGGTCACTCTTGTGTCTCAGTAGCAGTCTAGTGTCTGGCACTTACCAAGGGTTGCTGTTGCTGCTGCTAAGTCACTTCAGTTGTGTCTGACTCTGTGTAACCCCATAGACGGCAGCCCACCAGGCTTCCCCATCCCTGAGATTCTCTAGGCAAGAATACTGGAGTGGGTTGCCATTTCCTTCTCCAATGCATAAGTGAAAAGTCAAAGTGAAGTCGCTCAGTCATGTCCAACTCTTCGCGACCCCGCTCCTCTGTCCATGGCATTTCCCAGGCAAGAATACTGGAGTGGGTTTCCATTTCCTACTTCAGGGGATCTTTCCAACCCAGAGATCGAACAAGGGTCTCCTGCACTGGCGTGTGGATTCTTTACCGCTGAGTCACCAAAGAAGCCACCTAGGAAGCTATATAATATATATAAGGCTTCCCAGGTGGTGCTAGTGGTAAAGAACCTGCCTGCCAGCGTAGGAGATGTAAAGAGATGAGGTTTCAATCCTCTGGTTGGGGAGACCCTCCGGAAGGGGGCATGGCAACCCATTCCAGTATTCTTGCCTAGAGAATCTCTTGGACAGAGGAGCCTGGTGGGCTACAGTCCACAGGGTCACAAAGAGTTGGACATGACTGAAGCAACTTACACTGAGCCAAAAAGAGCCCAATATATATATATATATATATATATATATATATATATATACACACACACATATATATATGAATAACAATGTGGAAACAAAGAGAATAACCTTGTCTTTTAGAATCTGCTGTATCAGATCTAATATAAATATGTTTTGTGAACAGATGATGCACCTTGTACTTGATGCCTTGTCATTCAACCTCCCAAACCTTGGAATAGTATACACCTTACACAAAACTCAAACACCATTCATTTAACTAGTAAACAGTATTGAGAGGGTAACAGGCAGAAAGGCCAGGGGTCTCCAAACGGAGGAAACAGCCTGCAAGTGTCAGACATTTTATCTCTCTTAAGCGGCAGGAGGAAACAAACTAGAGATATTTCCTCCTTCTCTATACAAATTTAAAAAGAGGTTTCTCTTAAAATTCTGTGTTGCTATAATGACACCTAGTTTCACTTAAAGTTAACCATTGCCTTTTTCTTATGGAAATGTTTATCTTAAGCTATGCTAATGTACTGTGCATTTACCCCAAACTCTGTCTTCAAGTCGGTTCCGCCTTTTGGGCCCAGAACCGACTTGATAAACCAGTATGTCAATACTCTGATAATGTTCCTCTAATCTATGTAAATGAAACTATTTATATGGTGATCTGCCCTTCCTCAATATTCAAGTTAATCATTTTATGGCCCAAGATAAACCATTTAGAGCTAAGGTTATCCCAAAATACATCTTATGGGTGAGGGGCCTGGTGCCATTCTAAGTTTTGAGACATTCCTTTCTTTCATTAACAAACTGCTGGTGACTATATAACATCCAGCTAAAAACTAGCAGGCGGGTACTCTTTCTACCCCCTTCTGATGCCTATGTCAGAAGCTTTCTCTATCTCCTTTACACTCTAATAAACTTTATTACACAAAAGCTCTGAGCGATTCAAGCCTCCTCTCTGGCCCCGGATTGAATTCTTCTCCTCCGGGGGCCAAGAATCCCGGCGTCGTGATTCAACAACAACCTTTCAGTATCTTCCCATTCTTCTTTTCTGGGTCTCCTTGGGTTTGCCAAGTTTTCATCATTGTGCTTGTACCTTTTCATCTCCCAGTCTTCCAACTTCGTGAGGATACTCACAACCATACTATCCTCAGCTCACAATCCAGTGGACATTGTCATGGTTGCCTAGATTCCCTGCACTACTGAATGGTTTATTCCTCCAGCTGCCAGAAGGGCTGCAAGCTCTTAGGCCTCTCCAGGAATATCCTTCAGCTGAAAACTACCACACAATTGCACTCATCTCACATACTAGTAAATAATGCTCAAAATTCTCCAAGCCAGGCTTCAGCAGTACGTGAACCGTGAACTTCCTGATGTTCAAGCTGGTTTTAGAAAAGGCAGAGGAACCAGAGATCAAATTGCCAACATCTGCTGGATAATGGAAAAAGTAAGAGAGTTCCAGGAAAAACATCTATTTCTGCTTTATTGACTATGCCAAAGGCTTTGACTATGTGGATCACAATAAACTGTGAAAAATTCTGAAAGAGATGGGAATACCAGACCACCTGATCTGCCTCTTGAGAAATCCGTATGCAGGTCAGGAAGCAGTAGTTAAAACTGGACATGGAACAACAGACTGGTTCCAAATAGGAAAAGGAGTACGTCAAGGCTGTATATTGTCTCCCTGCTTATTTAACTTCTATGCAGAGTATATCATGAGAAATGCTGGGCTGGAAGAAACACGAGCTGGAATCAAGACTGCCAGAAGAAATATCAATAACTTCAGGTATGCAGATGACACACCCTTATGGCAGTAAGTGAAGAGGAGCGAAAGGGCCTCTTGATGAAGGTGAAAGAGGAAAGTGAAAAAGTTGGCTTAAAGCTCAACATTCAGAAAACGAAGATCATGGCATCTGGTCCCATCGCTTCATGGGAAATAGATGGGGAAACAGTGGAAACAGTGTCATAGTTTTATTTTGGGGAGCTCCAAAATCACTGCACATGGTGACTGCAGCCATGAAATTAAAAAACACTTACTCCTTGGAAGAGAAGTTATGACCATCCTAGATAGCATATTCAAAAGCAGAGACATTACTTTGCTGACTAAGGTCCATCTAGTCAAGGCTATGGTTTTTCCAGTGATCATGTATGGATGTGAGAGTTGGACTGTGAAGAAGGCTGAGCGCTGAAGAACTGATGCTTTTGAACTGTGGTGTTGGAGAAGACTCTTGAGAGTCCCTTGGACTGCAAGGAGATCCAACCAGTCCATTCTGAAGGAGATCAACCCTGGGATTTCTTTGGAAGGAATGATGCTGAAGCTGTAACTTCAGTACTTTGGGCACCTCATGCGTAGATTTGATTCACTGGAAAAGAATCTGATGCTGGGAGGGATTGGGGGCAGGAGGAAAAGGGGACGACCGAGCATGAGATGGCTGGATGGTGTCACGGACTCAATGGATGTGAGTCTGAGTGAACTCCAAGAGATGGTGATGAACAGGGAGGCCTGGCGTGCTTTGATTCATGGGGTCGCAAAGAGTCTGACACGACTGAGTGACTGAACTGAAGAGTACTACTTCACTTAAGGTTGCGCGTTCTCAGAGTCTACACCCAACAACCAGAAATGGAGAGAAGTAAAGGCCTGCTCTCCTCACCAGGTCACCGCAGTTCACCATGGGGTCAGCAGACACCTACACTGAGTGTGCATCACACACATGCTCTCCTCATTTCACATTGGGGCTGATGTCAGAGCACTCCTAATAAAGTTCTTATACATAAATTTCCCTCTGAGAATCTAACCTGTAAAAACTAATGACTGCTTTTTCATTAAAGCCTTCATAGAAGTCTCTATTTCCATTCTAGTCTTCTCTAACAAGATCAGAACCATAGATCTATCTATTAATCACATGAATTAATCTATTATATCTATTAATCGCACAAAGCGCAGACGCCTGCAGCAGGCACACTAAGTGTGGCCGAGAGGGGCTACCCCATTTCCGAGGCTAGGGGTGGTGGCGGAGAGGAGCTACCACATGACCAAGGCCAGGGGCAGCGGCCAGAAGAAGCAACCCCACGTCCAAGGAGCAGTGGCTGCACGGGTGCAGGAGGGTCTAGAGGAGACATCCCACGATTAAGATCAGGAAGGTGGTGGTGAGGAGATAGCCCTAATCCAAGGTAAGAAGCAGCGGCTGCACTTTGCGGGAGCAGCTATGAAGAGATACCCCACACCTAAGGTAAAAGAAACCCAAGTAAGATGGTAGGTGCTGCAATAGGGCATCAGAGGGCAGACATACTGAAACAATACTCACAGAAAACTAGTCACTCTAATCACACTAGGACCACAGCCTTGTCTAACTCAAAGAAACTAAGCCATGCCCATGGGGCAACTTAAGATAGGTCATGGTGGAGAGGTCTGACAGAATGTGGTCCACTGGAGAAGGGAACGGCAAGCCACTTCAGTATTCTTGCCTTGAGAACCCCATGAACAGTATGAAAAGGCAAAAGGATAGGATACTGAAAGAGGAACTCCCCAGGTCAGTAGGTGCCCAATATGCTACTGGAGATCAGTGGAGAAATAACTCCAAAAAGAATGAAGGGATGGAGCCAAAGCAAAAACAATACCCAGCTGTGGATGTGACTGGGATAGAGGCAAGGTCCAATGGTTAAAGAGCAATATTGCATAAGAACTTGGAATGTCAGGTCCATGAATCAAGGCCAATTGGAAGTGGTCAAACAAGAGATGGCAAGAGTAAACATTGACATTATAGGAATCAGCGAACTAAAGTGGACTGGAATGGGTGAATTTAACTCAAATGACCATTATATCTGCTACTGTGAGCAGGAATCCCTCAGAAGAAATGGAGTAGCCATCATGGTCAACAAAAGAGTCCGAAGACTGAAGTACTTGGGTGCAATCTCAAAAATGACAGAATGACCTCTCTTCATTTCCAAGGCAAACCATTCAAATCATGGTAATCCAAGTCTATGCCCCAACCAGTAACACTGAAGAAGCTGAAAATGAACAGTTCTATAAAGAACTACAAGACTTTTTAGAACTAACACCCAAAAAGGATGTCCTTTTCATTATAGGGGACTGGAATGCAAAAGTAGGAAGTCAAGAGACACCCTGACTAACAGGCAGATTTGGCCTTGGGAGGCAGAATGAAGCAGGGCAAAGACTAATAGAGTTTTGCCAAGAAAATGCACTGGTCATAGCAAACACCCTCTTCCAACAACATAAGAGAAGACTACACATGGACATCACCAGATGGTCAACACCAAAATCAGATTGATTATATTCTTTGTAGCCAAAGATGGAAAAGCTCTATACAGTCAACAAAAACAAGACCAGGAGCTGACTGTGGCTCAGATCATGAACTCCTTATTACCAAATTCAGACTAAAATTGAAGAAAGTAGGGAAAACCACTAGACCAATCAGGTATGATCTAAATCAAATCCCTTATGATTATACAGTGGAAGTGAGAAACAGATTAAAGGGCCTAGATTTGATAGATAGAGTGCCTGATGATCTATGGGATGAGTTTCGTGACATTGTACAGGAGACAGGGATCAAGACCATCCCCATGGAAAAGAAATACAAAAAAGCAAAATAGCTGTCTGAGAGGGCCTTACAAATAGCTGTGAAAAGAAGAGAGGCTAAAAGCAAAGGAGAAAAGGAAAGATATAAGCATCTGAATGCAGAGTTCCAAAGAATAGCAAGAAGAGATAAGAAAAGCCTTCTTCAGGGATCAATGCAAATAAATAGAGGAAAACAACAGAATGGGAAAAACTAGAGATCTCTTCAAGAAAATTAGAGATACCAAGGGAACATTTCATGCAAAGATGGGCTTGATAAAGGACAGAAATAGTATGGACCTAACAGAAGCAGTAGATATTAAGAAGAGGTGGGAAGAATACAGAGAAGAACTGTACAAAAAAATCTTCACAACTCGGATAATCACGACGGTGTGATCACTAATTTAGAGCCAGACATCTTGGAATGTGAACTCAAGTGTGTCTTAGAAAGCATCACTACAAACAAAGCTAGTGGAGGTGATGGCATTCCAGTTGAGCTATTTCAAATCCTGAAAGATGATTCTCTGCAAGTGCTGCACTCAATATGCCAGCATTTTGGAAAACTCAGCAGTGGCCACAGGACTGGAAAAGGCCAGTTTTCATTCCAATCCCAAAGAAAGGCAATGCCAAAAAATGCTCAAACTACCACACAGTTGCACTCATCTTACATGCTAATAAAGTAATGCTCAAAATTCTCCAAGCCAGGCTTTAGCAATACCTGAACCGTGAACTTCCAGATGTTGAAGCTGGTTTTAGAAAATACCGAGGAACCAGAGATCAAATGGCCAACATCTTCTAGATAATGGAAAAAGCAAGAGCATTCCAAAAAAACATCTATTTCTGCTTTATTGACTATGTCAAAGCCTTTGACTGTGTGGATCACAATAAACTGGGGAAAATTCTAAAAGGGATGGGAATACCAGACCACCTGACCTGCCTCTTGAGAAATCTGTATGCACGTCAGGAAGCAACATTTAGAACTGGACATGGAACAACAGACTGGTTCCAAATAGGTAAAGGAGTACGTCAAGGCTGTATATTGTCACCTTTCTTATTTAACTTATATACAGAGTACATCATGAAAAACACTGGAATGGATGAAACACAAGCTGGAATCAAGATTGCTGGGAGAAATATCAATAACCTCAGATATGCAGATGACACCATTCTTATGGTAGAAAGTGAAGAGGAACTCAAAAGCCTCTTGATGAAAGTGAAAGAGGAGAGTGAAAAAGTTGGCTTAAAGCTCAACATCCAGAAAATGAAGATCATGGCATTTGGTCCCATCACTTCATGGGAAATAGATGGGGAAACAGTGGAAACAGTGTCAGACTTTTATTTTGGGGGGCTCCAAAATCACTGCACATGGTGACTGCAGCCATGAAATTAAAAGACAACCCAGATAGCATATTCAAAAGCAGAGACATTACTTTGCCGACTAAGGTCCGTCTATCAATGCTATAGTTTTTCCTGTGATCATGTATGGATGTGAGAGTTGGACTGTGAAGAAGGCTGAGCACTGAAGAATTGATGCTTTTGAACTGTGGTGTTGGAGAAGACTCTTGAGAGTCCCTTGGACTGCAAGGAGATCCAACCAGTCCATTCTGAAGGAGATCAACCCTGAGATTTCTTCGGAAAGAATGATGCTGAAGCTGAAACTGCAGTACTTTGGCCACCTCGTGAGAAGAGTTGACTCATTGTAAAGACTTTGATGCTGGTCAGGATTGGGAACAGGAGGAGAACGGGACGACCGAGCATGAGATGGCTGGATGGCATCACTGATTTGATGAACGAGAGTCTGAGTGAACTCCGTGAGTTGGTGATGGACAGGTAGGCCTGGCGTGCTGCGATTCATGGGGTCACAGAGTTGGACACGACTGAGCGATGGAACTGAACTGAATCATATAAATATCCCTAGTCATGTCAAACTCTGCATTTCCAAACTAGTCTTGTTTTCCACATGCTTAATCTCTGACCTGCCTTGGATATTCTTTCTCAGTGGATCGCACCAGCATCATCTAAGCCTTTCAAGCCACAAATGTGATGTATTAATTACGTATTGTAACATTACTACCAGTTAGCAGCTTCAAACCATGCTTATTTATTGTCTTATAGTTTCTGGGCTTCAAGATACCCAGCACAGCTGGGCCCTCTGTAAAGCTGCAGTCAAGGTGTTGGTCCAGGATGGAATTCACTGATGTGCAAGAATCTATGTCCGAGCCTATTCATTCATTGGAAAAATTCCTTTCTCTGCAGGCTGTGGGGATGAGGGCCTCCATTCCCTGCAGGTTGCTGACCAGAGGCCACATTCAGGCCATCTTCACTTGTGGTCCTCTCCACCAGCCACTCACAATGTGGTAGTTTGCTTCTGAAAAGCCAGAGGGGCAAGAGAGTGCTAGCAGACAAGCATTATGGCCCAATGTAAGATAATCACAGAAATTATATCCCATCATCCTTGCCATATTCAGTTGACCAGAAACAAATCATCAGTACCACCCTCACTCATGGGAATGGGCCCACGGAAAGGTGGGACCACTAGGACGTGGAGTCAGGAGGGCAACCTTGGATTCAGTCCACTACCTTTGGACTATATTCTACTTATTTTAGCCATACCTAGAGTCACACTGTCTTATTCATCAATAGTAGGGGAAATACGTCTTCTGTGATGCTTTAGGCTCTTTCTTTTCTGAGTTATTTGGCCTAGAGTGGGAGGGAAAATAAGAGATCTAGAAATCTCCTACAGTGTAGAAAATTCATCCAAATGTAGTTTTTCTGAACCTTGAGGGAAAATGGAAGCAAAAATGGCCCTGTTCCCATCTTTTCCAGAATAAAAACACTGCAGCAGTGTGACAGAGTAAGAAGTACATGGGACTTTGTTATTCAAATTAAGCACGATAGTTACCAGGCAACACTTTTTTTTTTTTTTTTTACCAATAATATGAAAAGGTTTCTCAGTTTCTGTAGCCTTTTCTATCAGTCTATGCACTGTCAGATCTGAAAACTTTCCAGAACAGGAGATTTATTAGTGTACTCCTCTATCCTCATTTGATACCTACTCACTCTCTTTATCAGGTTTTTCTTGCTAAGCTGGCCCCAAAAGTTGTGAACATCATTATCCTTGATCTAGTAGGTTCACATTCTAAATGACAGATATGCTGAAGTTCTGAAGAAGAAGGTCACAAAGTTCACTTTATGGCTATGCTTTGTGATGTTACACAAGTTCCTTAAGCCCCATAGGCTTCAGTTTCCCTGTCTATAACACGGAGATAATAATAGCATCTCTGCAGTAGTGTTGAGGTGAGAACTAAATACACAAACCAAGAAACACAGTGCTCAGCATTTGATAGCATTTCATAAATGCTAGTGATTAACATTATCATTAATGCCAAGAACAGTACTTGGTTAACAAACTAATACAAATTCAAGAATTATGGGAATGCTAATTTTTAACTTTTCCAATTATTTTTTTTCAAAACTCTCATTTAATACCACCACTATTTTATCCAAGAAAAATATTTCAAACCAAAGTAATGGAAGAACACAATCTTGAATTAAAGAATGTTCCTTTTAAATGGAAAATATTTAGCTTAAAAAAAACAACAACTCACTCTCCAGTATTGTTTTCTATTTTGTCACATCACAGCAAAAACTTCATTGTGGATTTCCACATATCCACAGATCATGGTTTGGTAACTGCTGGATTAAAGTCCCATGGTTCCATCAGACCAGAGAAACAAATCTCATGTTACTGCCCTCTTGTATATCAATCACAAGACTGATTGGCTCATCCTACACCAACACACAATTTTTATCAAGATAACTTTTTAAATCAAACTGGGTGTCAAACGATCAAGCTATTTTAATTGAGTCACTGTGAACTAAACCAATGAAAATTTTACCAACTGTTCTTCTTATTTTTGTGGTATATAGGTTTCGGGAGTCTTCATATCTGGATGAGCTTGTTTAAACCATGCCTATCGATCCCTGATTCATGGGGTTGCAAAGAGTTGGACACAACTGAGCAATTGAACTGAACTGAACTGAACTGATCCCATCCCTACTCAATAGGGAAATTTGGGATGGGAGAATGTTACAAAAACATTTTTAGGAAGGATGGGAGGGTATTATGAAAACCTCACATATTTTAAATACAGAAACATTATGCAGTTTTTCTGGTAAATTACACTTGATTGGAATGGAAGATGAATGTCACAATTGAGAGCAATTTGTAAAAATGCAACTGGAAATAATTTCTTTTCTCGTGTCATTAAAAAGAAATACACTCCTGATGGTAGATTTAAATGCAGTGATGATGTATGGCTTGAATTAACCGAACCATCACGAAGCTCTGTATGATGGTTTATTTATACATACATGCATGTGTGTATATGTGTACTTTGTATTTTAATCCACTATTTCTGTCTGGATGGGAAAAGGAAAAAGAGAGATGTGTTTTTCTAGATGCTAACTGGCTTGCAGATCCTCTTAATAATGAGGTGCAACTTGATTCATTAAAAAAAAAAAAGTAGATTGGAACATTTTCACAGACACACACACACACACACATATATATATATAGCTTATTTGCTGGATTACACAGGATAATTCAGTTGCATCAACACAACTAAAATTGGCTTTCTGGGAAGGGGACAAAAATGTATTGGCTCATGCTGGAAAAACCCATGGGATATTCACCCTTAGGAACAATGGGACACATATGTTAAAAAAAAAAAAAAAGAAAGAAAGAAATCAGAATTCTCGAAATCAGAATTCTCACTGTATCTCTCTATTCTGTGTTCCTCTTTGTTGGCTCAAATCTCAAGTTCTCTCCAAGAAGTGGCAGATGTTGCAACCGGCAAATCAGGATTGCATCCCAGTAACCCAAAAGCTTTATCTGGAAAAGCATGCATTTTTCTCAGTAATTTAATGATTGGTAGGCTCCAACTATGTCCAACTATTCAACCCAGAGTGAATCCTAGTCACAGAATTGTGATGGTCATATTCACTAGAACCAAATAAGTGGCTTACCTTCTGGACCTAGAAATTAAGTCAGTCTCCATTACCAGAATGCATACAGTCTTTAAACTGGGAAGGTGTGTGTCTCAGAGTAAGACAGAGGTTTTTTTAAGTTACAGTGGGCAATCAGAAATAGATGTCCCCTAGCCTTCCTTGATTATTCTGTTTGTTTCTGTCCAAAGTTAATTGAAACTCTAGTCACCTATAGTACATATTAGAACTTCTATCCTTTTGATAACTGATCCTGTAACACTAACATAAGGCATGTTACCTGCCTGGGTCAATCCTAGTAGCTTATCTTGCTGTTTCTACCAAGAAATAAGATAGCATGACAATACTTTCAAAGGAAACAATGTGAGGTCCCATGAAATGTTCCACAGTGTTCTCATATAAAAAGAGCAGAGACCACATGCTTGAACTAATGATTAAAAAGTCTTATGTGTTCCTTTAGTGACAACCACTAACCTAATAATTATAGCTTTTTAACTCCAAGGAGAAAAGGCAGCATCAACAGCATGGAATAAGGTTCCAACTTGGGACTATATGGTCTTTGATAAGAACTTTATTTCATATCCTCAATAAATAATAGCTATTATTTTTTAATTGGCTGTGTCATCTTAGAAAAGTTGTCTAATCTCTCTAACCCTAAGTTTTCTCATCTCTAAAATAGGGATAATGATATTTACCTTGAAGATTTGTAAGGAGGATCAGACATAGCAGAAATTAAGATAAGAGTCATGTAGGCATGAAATAATATCTAGTATCCTCAATAAAAGGAAGAGACTTTTAACATTAATACTAACATACGTTAGTATATTCAGTTCAGTTCAGTCGCTCAGTCGTGTCCGACTCTTTGCAACCCCATGAATTGTAGCACGCCAGGCCTCCCTGTTTATCACCATCTCTCGGAGTTCACTCAGACTCATATCCATTGAGTCCATGATGCCATCCAGCCATCTCATCCTCGGTTGAACCCTTCTCCTCCTGCCTCCAATCCCTCCTAGCATCAGAGTCTTTTCCAATGAGTCAAGTCTTTGCATGAGGTGGCCAAAGTACTGGAGTTTCAGCTTTAGCATCATTCCTTAAACTATTGGTATATTCCCTAATATACCATTAGTATATTCCCTAATATACTATTAGGGAGTTGAAACACATACACAAAAAATGATTCATAGCAAATGTAGCACAACATTTAGTTTTTAGAAAAGACACATATAATGAAGAAAGACACATATGCACAAAAAGAATTTCAAAAGTACTGGGATGCATTTTACCATTATAAAAGAAAAGTAACATCCTATGACTTTGGGCATCATTATAGGGATAGTAAAGATGGAGTGTAAGGGATGAAACATACATTTCCAGGGTTCGTTACAGTTCAGAGTTCATATGGACAGAGTCAGGCAGTTAAAGATAGTTGTGTTGCTCTCCAACCTTCAGTCTTCTGCAGCATGTCATTTTTATAGTGGTCTTTCACTAATTCCATGCCTGATCCATTAGACACCCTGGATAACAAACTAGAGAAACCTGTGTTTGATTCCAGTTCTGCCACTTAGCAACTGTGGGATTTTGATAAAGAGATATAACCTCTGTAGGCCTGCTTACTCATCTGCCAACAGTAAGAACACAGGAGAGAGTGTAGAGTAGTACTTAAAAGCATAAACTTTGGAGTTTTAGACCACCTGAATTAGGATCCTAGCTAGCCTTGAGATTTGAGTAAATTAGTCCACCTTTTAGTTTTCTCATCTGTAAACTGCAGATAATTACAGTACCTACTTGTGAAGATCAAGTGAAACAACCATGTAATGTGTTTAATATATTGTCTTGTATGTGGTAAATAGTTCATAACTTTAGTTGTCACTGTTAATAATACTCATTTTTATGGTCATCATAAAGTTGACATGATTAAATCTACTCTTATTATCTTAGCATCCTATCAATATATAGTAAATGCTCAATAAATGGCTCTAGATTTTGCTTATTTTAATTATCATTATTGTAACTGATCTTTTGAAAAGTAGAACTGTAACCGAGTAGGATCCTATGAGGCCTTCCCAGAAAAGAGTCCCATTCATGTTCTCCACCTGCATTTTGTCTATAGAAAAACTTTAGTCAAAAAATAAATTTAATCAGAGAAGTGAGAAAATGCAAAAAGAAAGAAAAACTGTCAAGAAAGACAAAATGATACTACTTTAGCCATTAAAAAGTCAAGGACATTTAGTTGTTTCTCAGGGCCTATAGGTAATATTCTAAGTAGTGTCCTTTGAGCTGTTTGACGGATACTGAAACCTCCGTCAAGTGGAAGAAGTTAACTGTATGCAGCCCACAAGTAGATAGACCCCAGACCACTTGGAAGAAGAAGGTTGATGATACTGACCTCACCACCAGCCAATTAGAAGAATGTCCGTGAATTGACCGTGTCTGCTCTTTGAACTCAAGACTCTCCACTATGGCTCCAAGTGGGGGTGGGGGGACAGAGTTTTGAGGGCATTAGCCTGCTATGGCCCCCTTTGCCTGACAAAGCAATAAAACTATTCTTTTCTACTGCATCCACAACTCTGCTCCTTGGTTCAATTCAGCACCAGTAGACAGAGGCTGAGTTTCAGCAACAGAATGAGTATGTAACTACTACATGAAGAGTTTCTCCACAAGACAAATACGTGCTTCTTAACTGTGCATCTCCTATGCTTATTATCAGGCATGAAATACAACCATCATTTAGAAAATTGAACACAATCTTTCCTTGCAGTTTGACTATTTAATCAAAGGCACCAAAACCAAGTTGTATTGAGATTAATTAGCTCTTGAGAGGGGTTTTTTAAAGTGTCATTTGCCTATGCAAAGTCTGTATATTGAAAATTTTCTTTCTGACATCTTGCTTTAAATTTATTCACATTCCCTAGTTCTACATTAGTAAAGCTTCATCACTTGTGGGTGAAGTGGTAAGAATGGGTTTTCAAATATCTGGATTATTTACCAAACCACAGATGAAAGAAAGCCTTGGTTTTCATTTCCCCTGTATTCACACATAGCCACAGTCATCCGTTCTGTTTATTACCAGTTCTTTGCTGCCATCGGAGAAGTGGACCTAAGGGGCTGTTAAACTTTAATTAAAATGAAGAAATCAAGACCCTCTCCAGTTTCTTAAAGAACAAAGCAATGCACCTTAGTGGGTTTCTTCTCCAAACTCATGCCACTGTATGGCGTCTCATTCCAAAGCATAAATGTCTTGGAACAGTTCTCCAGAAACACAAGCACTCTGAGTGACAAATGCAAAAATTACACAATTGGGAGAAAAGATTGTCAAGCCAAAACATAGAAAGTAATGACTCATTTTATAAAACAAAATGCTCAAAGAAACATTAGGGAACTTGTTTTCAGCTGCAGTTAGCTTAATGAAACGGTTCTCTAAGTGGATGTTTATTGGAAATCTGTGTTTAGAAGGCTGGAAATAAATTCCATTTTTAAGATGCTTTCCCCCCCACTCTCCTTCTGCATTTTCTGGCCTGTTTTATTCAAAGCTGAACATGAGATATAAATAAGAATTCTTGAACTGCTTTTAAAGTGCTGGCATCTGTTAGATTGGAGGAAGTCTGATTTAGCAAAACTTAGAACAGTACAGAACAATTGCCAAAACAAGAGAATCTTTTATTTATGTTGTACAACAATGTTATGTAACGAAGCAAGTTGTTCATCTTCATTCTTTATGATGAGTATATGGGGCAATATATCTCTTAATGTTTGGCCAGCTGAGAGCCCATTAGCAGGTGCTGCATTATTTAGATGTTAAATTGATTTGAGAGGAAATTAATTATGTATGATCAGCTAAAAAAGATCACTGTATTCAGTAAGCTCTTAATATAAAAGATCTCCTTTTGGTTTTGTTTTTCTTATATTTTCCGGGGAAAGGTAGTTCATTTTTTTTCCTGTTATTTCTAATTTCCTGAGGCTCCAGAAACCAAGCAGTTAAAACAAGAGTGCCACAGTCAAAGACATTGTGATTTAAAACGTCGCTCGCCATCTTTTGAAGTGTTTGAATCTGGAAAGTTATTAATCTCTCTAAGCACGTTGTTCATCTATAAAATGAGGATAATAATGGTATCTTCCTCACATGTTCATTCTGAGGATTAATGCAGGAAAGATGCTTAGCACACCGTCTAATATATAACGTGTACTCAATAGATGTTAACATTAAAAAAGTTACCACCACATACTCATGGATCCAAAGTTAAGTTCAGTAACATTATTTTGTTGGCTTTAACAATATATCTAGGTACTGTAATGAATGGTAGCTAAATGATTTTATATATTTAAGGACATGAACTATAAGTAAGAAATAACATGCTAATATAAAAACAGGAAGTTGAGAAGGAATGTTTGCCATAACTGTTCCGCATGTTTAAATGCATCAATCATGACTGGACAACAAAGAGTGTATAACATGGATAAGGAGACAAGAGATAACAGCCAATTCAATAAAGTGTTTCATTTGTTTCTTATTATTTTATTTAAAGAAGATGTCTCTATTTGGTGAAGTTTAATGAAACAAGGAAGCAACAGTTAGAACTGGACATGGAACAACAGACTGGTTACAAATAGGAAAAGGAATATGCCAAGGCTGTATATTGTCACCCTGCTTATTTAACTGATATGCAGAATACACCATGAGAAACTCTGGGCTAGAAGAAGCACAAGGTGGAATCAAGATTGCCGGGAGAAATATCAATAATCTCAGATATGCAGATGACACCACCCTTATGGCAGAAAGTGAAGAAGAGCTAAGGAGCCTCTTGATGAAAGTCAAAGAGGAGAGTGAAAAAGTTGGCTTAAACCTCAACATTCATAAAACTAAGATCATGGCATCTGGTCCCATCACCTCATGGGAAATAGATGGGGAAACAGTGAAAACAGTGTCAGACTTTATTTGGGGGGGCTCCAAAATCACTGCAGATGGTGACTGCAGCCACGAAATTTAAAGACACTTACTCCTTGGAAGGAAACTTATGACCAACCTAGATAGCATATTCAAAGCAGAGACATTTACTTTGTCATCAAAGATCTGTCTAGTCAGAGCTACAGTTTTTCCAGTAGTCACGTATGGATGTGAGAGTTGGACTATAAAGAAAGCTAAGAACAAAAGAATTGATGCTTTTGAACTGTGGTGTTGGAGAAGACGCTTGAGAGTCCCTTGGACTGCAAGGAGATCCAACTAGTCCATCTTAAAGGAAATCAGTCCTGGGTGTTTATTGGAAGGACTGATGCTGAAACTGAAACTCCAATATTTTGGCCACCTGATGTGAAGAGCTGACTCATTGGAAAAGATCCTGATGTTGAGAAAGCTTGAAGGCAGGAGGAGAAGGGGATGACAGAGGATGAGATGCTTAGATGGCATCACCGACTCAATGGACATGAATTTGGGTAAACTCCAGGAGTTGGTGATGGACAGGAAGGCCTGTTATGCTGTGGTCATGGGGTCACAAAGAGTCAGACATGACTGAATGACTGAACTGAACTGAATGAAACCCTGGGGGTGAGAGAAGGAATCCCATCTTACCAGTTTAGGAAACAAATCCAAACTTGCCCCAAATAATGCGATGAAGCAATGATCAAACTTATCCTGAAGCTCAGCTCTTTTTTTCAGCTTTTTGCTATTTGTTCTACTCTCAACCCTGACCCAGGTCTCCATCAACTATTTATGAAAGTAGTTGATTTAGGTTCTGTTGTTTTTATTAATATTTTCTACATCAGGGAGTTTTCTGCACTAAGAATAAGAACTGGTAATCTAAAATATTCAGAATCTCAAAATGGTTTTGTAAATCAATCCTTGGAAGAATTTATTTCAAAATGTAAAGAATTAATTCACTGGGTCTGTTATTAATAAACTAATTCTTATCCAAGATTAATAAAGAAAACTAATTTTGATCAAAGCCTACTGTGTACCTGTGAAATACTTCACTTCTATTTTCCAGTTCTATCCTCACAACAACAATTCCTCTGTTGAGTAGATATTAAGAAAACTGCAGTTTAGAATGCTTTCCATGGGTCATACAATTGATGAAGATGAGAAACAACACTCACATATGGGTATTTATAATCAAAACTTGTGACCTTACTAACCGTGCTTATCTGGGTACACTTCTGACATTCTTCCCTGTCTCAGTGTCATTTCAAGAAGACAGAAGAGAGAGAGAATTTCCCATCTTTCTCACCATAGGTGTGTGCTGAATTAGAAGATGCCATAACCATGGAAACTGACTACAGTGGTCTAATCGTTAAGAGATCTACTGCCTCATATGCTCACTGTAGGGGCTTTCCCCGGTGGCTCAGTAAAGAATCCACAGTAAGTGCAGGAGACGCAGGAGAGGTGGGTTCAGTCCCTGGGTCGGGAAGCTCCCCTGGAGGAGGGCATGGCAACCTACACCAGGACTCTTTCCTGGAGAATCCAATGGACAGAGGAGCCTAGCATGTTGCAGTCCATAGGATCACAGAGTCAGTCATGACTGAAGGGACTGAGCATGCATGCATACTCATTATAAAGAATGAAAATGAACAACTTGCCTGGTTATATAACATTGTTGTATAACATGCATAGAAAAATCCTCTCATAGTGGCAATTGTTCTGTATGGTTCTAAGTAGAAATAAACTATAGTTTGGGAGTTGGGAGCTCTGGGATGGGGCTGGGATAAATGCTCACTGATTCAGGCTCTATAGAGGTAGCACCAACAGCGGAACCACTCCCCTGTAGAATTCTCCATCACAATTTCCCTTGAATCTCCTCAAACAGCAGAAACAACTTGACTTAGGCATTGGGTCAAAACCGGGCAAGTGATAAATTCTAGAAATTTTACATAAAATGGATTACTCTGACCCAGCAAACATTTTTTAAAATCACCTTTTCTAAGTGAAGTGTTTCCGAACACAATCTAATTATTTAGTAAAACAGAGACATTTTATCATTTTAAATGAAAAGAGTATATATCTAGAGTTCCAGGACCAAAAATAAAAAAAGCCCAGCACTTAACCTCCCTGGACGCTTGAATTGCAGGAGTCCGAGATCACCTCCAGCACCCAGGTTTCTCCTCTGACCTGAAGATCTCGATCTCGTCAGGTTCAAGGTTACAGCCAAGAAGGAAGTCGTACCATAATATCCTTCAAATGATAGTAACCTAAGTAATCTTAATCTCAACCTCTGGCAAGAGGGTCTAAAAAGAGTTTATGACAATGTTAAGTATGTACTAGGAAACATATAAAAATGGATCCAAGAATCAAAGTCCAAGAGCATAAGGACCTCATCTTTTTCATTGATTGAGGTTGTCTCAAGCTCTGAGGACACAGATTTAAAAATGTATTATTTTATGTAACTTCTCAACCCTGCAAAGTCAATTAGTCCTTTAACTTGAGGTCCTTTGACAAAGGTATCCATGAACACTCACAATTAATACATTAATTAATAACTATGCCTGACACTTTTCTAAGTGATTTATATTTGCCAACTCATTCCCACCACAACCCAGTGAGGAAGATACTGTTATCAGTACTGTTATCTTAAGGTGGGAAACTAAAGCACAGAAAGATTAGAAACCTGCCCAAGGATCAGGATGTTAGGAAAGGGTGGAATTGGGGTCCAAAGCCAGAATGTCTGTAGGACAAGTGCTCTTTATATAATGCCTTCTGCCATATCAATAACAGTCGCCATTTCCTCTGGATTTACTATGTGCCGATGTGCATCGTGCTTAGCACTTTATAGATACATCTAATTTTACCATGCTTTGCTTTATTGTGCTTCACAGATATAGCATTTTGTTTTTGTTTTTTGTTTATACAAATTGAAGATTTATGGCAACCCTGCATCAAGAAAGTTTATAAGCACCATTTTTCCAACAACAGTTTGCTCATTTCCTGTCTGTGTATCATATTTTGGTAATTTTTCCAATATTTCAAATTTTTCACTAGTAAAAAGATGATGTCTGCATGAAGGCTCAGTTGATGTTTAAAGTATTTTTAAATTAAGGCAGGTATAGCTTTTTTAGACATAATGCTATTGCATGCTAATATTTTTTTTAAGACATAATGTTATTTCATGCTTAATAGACTATAGTAGAGTGTCAACACTACTTTTATGTGTACCAGGAAGCCAAAAATTTATGTGACTGGCTTTATTAAGAGATATACTTTATTGTGATGTCCTAGAACTGAACCCATAGTACCTCTGAGGTATGCCTGTACATATGTTATTCATTACATCGATATGACAATCCAATGAGGTATATGTAATTATTGGCCCCATTTTACAGGTAAGAATACTAAGGTTTAGAGATGACATGCAGTTTTCCAAGTCATGTTTAATCAGAATAAAACTCAAACACAGGTCATTTCATTCAGCTGACCTGCCTAACCCTCTCTCATCTTGCCTCTCAATTAGGGCTTTTTATCATCAGTAAACCTTTACATTCTCTTAACCACTGAGCAATGATTTCTAACTGAAAATAAACAAGAATAGTGGAATTTGATTTCTAACAGAGATTCCCATTTCTACACACTTAAACTTGACTCTCCCCTAAGTATATTTGGGCTATATATTTTGAGAACTCTTAAACAAATTTTTAAGTTTTCTTTAAAAAACTTTTGATGGAGTGTGAAAGGTATCATTTCATTTTCAAAGAAAAAATATATATATACACATATGCTCAGAAGAAATGAAAATGACTAAAACACTGTGCTGAAAAGTAAGTAGCAAGAAAATACCTGATGAGGAAGGCAATCTGTTATTTTCCACATTTTCTATAATGTACATGCATCATGGTAGTAATAAGAATACTGTTTTTAAAAAGAAGAAATATATGATTTAAGATAGGAAGTCTTCGTCTTTAGAACTTGACCTAAAATTATCACTATAGTTGAGGGATTTTACATTCAGCTCTGGGCTTCCTGACTGTCAAGGCACAAAGAGAAACATGAATTACATCAGTCTTCACTGTTTGATATATCATTTCTTCCCAGGAGATAAACTACCATCTTGCCACTAGATTCTAAGAAAAATATATGATGTACAATTTTTGGTAACACTAACACCTATCCTGTAGTGCAAGACAGTCGGAGATTACTCACAGTCCTCATCTTTGTTCTTACTACTCTTTGCCTGGTTCTGGTATCGGGGTGATGGCGGCCTTGTAGAATGAGCTTGGGAATGTTTCTCTCTCTGCAAGGTTTTGGAAGAGTTTGAGAAGGAGAGGTGCTAGCTCTTCTCTAAATATTTGATAGAATTTGCCTGTGAAGCTATCTGGTCCCAGACTTTTATTTGTTAGAAGTTTTTTAATCACAGTTTCAATTTCATTATGACTGTTATAGTTGCTTAAGAATTATGAATCCAAGGCCCTCCCTGGTGGCTCAGTGGTAAAGAATCCACCTGCAAAGGCAGGAGACACGGGTTTGATCCCTGATCTGAGAGATCCCACATGCCACAGGACAATTAAACCTGTGTGCCACAACTACTGAGTCTGTGCTTTAGAGCCTGGGAGCCACAATTATTGAGCCGACATGTCGCAACTACTTAAGGCCATGCACCCTAAAGCCTGGACTCCACAACAAGAGAAAACACTGCAACGAGAAGCCCTCACACCACAACTGGAGAGTAGCTCCCCCTGCTCGATGCAAGTAGAGAAGGTCCACATAGCAACAAAAATCCAAGCACAGCTGAAAGTAAATAAATAAATAAATTATTTTTAAAAATGATTATGATTCCATACCATCCTAAGGGACAAATACCACACACACAGTGCCCATCATATTTTAGAATAGATTTAGAATTACATCAAATTGCAAAGACAGTTTCCACATACTCTGCACCCATTTGTCCCTATTATTAACATCTTATATTAGTATTATACTTTTGTTAAAATTTAAGAGTCTTCCCAGGTGGTACTAGTGGTAAAGAAGCCACCTGCCAATGCAGGCGATAATAGAGACACAGGTTTGATTGCTGGGTTGCAGAAAACCCCTGGAGTAGAAAATGGCAACCCACTCAAGTATTCTTGCCTAGAAAGTTCTATGGACTGAGGAGCCTGGTGGTGGACAGTCCATGGGGTCACAGAGTCAAACATGACTGAGTGCATACACACACACACACATGATGAATCTATACTGTTAACTGAAATCCAGATTTCCTTGGATTTTACTTAATGTCTTTTGTGTGTTCCAAAATCCCATCCAGGATAGCATATTACATTTTGTCATTATATTTCATTAGATTCTTCTTGCCTGTAACAATTTTTCAAACTTCCCTTTTGATCATCCTCTTTTTGTTATTTTGACAATTGTGAGGGGTAATTAGAGATTCTGGAGAAGGTCCTTCAACTGGGATTTGTTTGGGTTTATAGTAAGGCTTGGGTTACAGGTTTTAGAAGGAAGACCACAGAGAGAAAGTATCATTCTCATCACATCGTATCAAAAGTATATGCTACTAACATAATTTATACCTGTTCATATTAACTGTGGCTGAGGCAGTATTAGATTTCTCCACTGTAAAGCTACATTCCCCCTCTTTTATACTGTGGTCTTTGGAGGAAAGTTACTAAAAGCAGCATACACTTTAATTAGGCATGCAAAGTCTGTCTATTCACCCCAATTATTACTCAGTTATTTATTTATATCAATATAGATTCAAAAAGATTTATTTACTATCCTTGATTATAACCAAACACTCCTTTATTTTTTGACTAAAATTGTTCCAGCTCTGACAGTGGGAAGCTCGTCCATGTGGCTCATTGTCCTTTTGACACACACCCACCACTGTGCTTTGTTTGGTGGTTTTTCTTGAGTAATTCATTAAATTCTGGCACTATGAAATGGTCCAGGCTCATCTTATATACTTGCCGGAACCCTAGATGTGACTATTTCTCCCAAGTTTTTAAAGTCAAGTGTGGCATTATAAACTAATGTCTGAGTGTTAAGATAGGTGTCACTGCTTCTAACCTTTCTCAGCTGACAAAGCAAGGACATGCATGTGTGTTAACTTGTAAGTGTGTGTGTATTGTACTCTTAATATGACTGTATCTTTTTAAAAAGCGAGCACAATTTGAACACACACGCTATGAAGACGACCTTGATGTGATGGAGGCAGAGATCAGAGTAAATAATCAACAAGCTAAGACCCCAAAGGGTGCCAGTGGCTACCAGAAGCGAGGCCTGAGGAAACAGCGCCTCCCTTCAGATGGAGCACGCCTGCGCCAACACCTTAGTTTGGGGCTTCGAACATCCAGTGAGACAATAAACTGCTGTTACTGTAAGACTCTTGGTTTGCGGTGCTTTGTTATTGTGCCCTGTGACTAATACAGTCCAGTTTTTACTATTTTTATTGCATGTGTGCTCAGCCATGTCCAACTTTTTTTTTATAATGTGTGTATTTATTTTATTTTATTTTTACTTTATTCTACTTTACGATACTGTATTGGTTTTGCCACACATTGACATGAATCAGCCACAGGTGTACACAAGCTCCCAATCCTGAAACCCCCTCCCACCTCCTACCCCATATCATTTCTCTGGATCATCCAGCCCACTAGGCTCCTCTGTACATGGAAAGCTCCAGGCAAGAATACTGAAGTGAGTAGCTGTTCCCTTCTCCAGGGAATCTTCTCCACCCAGGGAATGAACTTGAGTTTCCTGCATTGGCAGGCAGATTCTTTACCACTGAGCCATCTGGCAGTTATTGTTATCTTATTATTATCATGATACCAATGGACAACTTTTCAGTTTTATTTCCTTCAAGGATCATGCTTTTGGTGTTGGACCTAAGAACTCGTCACAAAACCCAATGTAACCTAGATTTTCTATGTATTTTTCTGGAAGTTTTCATTTATATACATGATCTATTTTGAGTCAATTTTTATAAAAGATGCAAGGCATGTGTCTAGGTTCAATATTTTGCATGTGGACATCCAATTTTCCCTCCAACACTATCTGTTGAAACAACTATCTTTTCTCAATTGATTTGCTTTCTCTTCTTTGTCAAAAACCTCTTAACTTCATTTGTGTGGGTGTAAACTACATTTTTTAATATTTGGTTATTTTCCATATATGATATAATCCATTAAATTCTTTCATAATTTTTATGTTTGCAACAGCACATTTTATTGCTCTTCCTTTCCTCTGAATCATTCATCAAAAAAGAAAAAACATATATTCAATTTCTCTAGGCACTACACAAAAAATGGTAATATAAATTTCTTATATCAACTAAAAATGATTCATAATCATTTTCTTATTTGTACCTTCAGGCACTGAAGAAGATAAACTCTCCTTTGGAGTCACAGATTTAGAAAAATACATACTATGAAATTTTAAATGTTGGGATAGGTGCTTTTTGTATCAACTGTGGAAGAGTTTTGCATTAGGGAGAAATGAGAAAAGAGAAGAATTTAGTATGAAATATGAGGTCCTGCTCTACAGATGACTCATTTTATGACTTCATGAAAATGCAGTAGCAATAGAACAGTGAGTGCTCTTGCCGCTCCTTCCACTGGCACATGAGCCACTATGAGATGCAGAAATGCTATAAAGCAAGGTTCAAAAGGATAAGGACTTCATCTTTTTTTGATAACTGTTGTATCCTCTACTCTAAGCACAGTCTCACACACAGCAAATATTTGTTGAATGAAAGATGAAGTCATTAGCTTGTATGAGCTGTCATAAAAAGGGTAACATATTGATGGACCAAGGGCTGAACCTGGGTACAGGAGTGTTTTAAGTGTCTCACACTTAAAGAGCTTAAGAAATAGTATTTAAATAAAATAGAATGCATTTCCAACATTTTAAACTGTAAACAATTCTTATAAAAATCCAGATTTCAATGTTAGCTTGACAAAATTAAAGATTCAGCAATATTGAGCCTTTATTTCCATTCCCATTGAAATTGTAGTGAATAGTTATCCTCTGTTTGGAGAAGGCAGTATGGTTTGCCACAAGTCCCACCTCTCCTTCTCATCAAACACATGGCCAGCTTTAATCATTTACCTTATCTACCTGATTCTCATAAACGTATCTGAGTTTTTAGCTCTTGTTATATAGAATTGAGTATCTCGCTATTTACAGAAATTTCTAGAGGATTTGGAGAACAAACAAATTATCTCATAATAGTTTTCATAGTAAGAAAATGCCATTTGTTGAAAATTAGAGCTATGCCAGGCCATGCTATATACTCTATGCTAACTACTTGGCATGAAAAATATCAATATGCTTTATTCTTGACAAAAATTCTGGATAGTAGCTACAGTTGTTGTTCCTTTTTATAGCTAAGAAGTAACCATCCTTCTCAAAGGCATACTAAGTATAAGGCAGGAGAGGGAAAGAGGCTCAAATCTGAGCTCATCAACGTCTCATGATGATCTGAACTACCCATCAGCCCCTTTGTGAGCAGAGAGAATTCATTCCTGGTGACTTGTGGTCATTCGCATTCGTTTTTAGCATTCTAGGGTGAGTGTAATGGAAAAACTAGACAGATTCAAAAATGACTTTACTGCTTACTAGATGTGACCTTGGCATGTTCTTTAACCCCTTGTTTACTTACATGTGCAACACTGAGAGTAAACAGTAACTTTATTGCTTGGTGTGAAGATTCAAGAAAATGTAGATAAAGCTCGCACACATTTCTTGCTACAACCTGTGGTCAGTGTTTATATATATATATATATATATATATATATATATATGTCAGAGAGAGGCATGTTTTAGAGTTAGAGAAAGAAAAGAACAGGGTCCAGATGTCTGAGACTGAGGCATAAGAATGGGCAATTTTCCCAGATGAAATGGGTGGTAGAGGAAAACTGGGATCACGGAAAGCAAGGAAACACCTGGTGTTATGATCCATTTCTGGACTGAATCCAAACTCTAAATTACTAGACTCAGGACTGGCCACAAGAGGCCAATAACAATAGAGCAATACCAAGAAATCTAAAGGCTGTAACCTCATACTTCTTTATTTTCCAAAACATGCAAGTCTTTTTCTGCAGTATATCCTGCCACGTGTCACATAAGAGGCAGATAGCTTCCACTTATATAACTTTATATATCAAAGAGTTACTAAACATATACCATATGTCGGGAACTGTGCTAGCTGTTGCATATTTTGTAATGAATAAGATATAATTCTGGCCCTCTCTCCAACTGCTCATTGTGAGAGTTTGGGTAATTGAGTGAATCAAATTAACAGTAAATAATGATAGCTTAAGAAAAGTTATCCAAGCGAAAAACAGGAGCAAGGCTTATACAATTGAAGAGCCCCTTTTAGACAAAATGAAATTTAAAAAGGGGAAAAGGGCCATGGAAAGTGAACCAATGGCAAGCTTTGTTGACTAATATGAGTAAGTCAAGAACAGTGGCTAAGAGAAGTGCTCCAGTGAGAGAAAACAGCACATGTAAGGATTTAGAAGTGAATGAGCTCATGATTCGCTTGTGGAGTTTTGAGCAATTCATAAAGTCCTGAATTTAGGAGTGAAATCATGAGGACAAATAAAAGAGTCTAAAGAATTAAGGAAAATATAGCCCAAGAAAGACACTGTGAACAGTATTCAAGTGTTTGGAATTTATTCTCAAGGCTATGGGGAATCAATGAAGTTTTCAAGAAATGTACATCTGAAGAGAAATGTCCCAGCTTCCCTGTGGCAAAGGAACTGGAAAATGGTGGGGAGAAAATATCAAAGGCAAGAGATCAACTGAGAGAGTCCTGTAGTAACCCTGTTGATTCAGCCTCATCAGTCTCCTTCATGGTTTCATAGCAGTCACTGTGATGTGCTTCCCAGGTCCCTCATTCATGAAAGATTTTTTTATTCCAGCTGCTAGAAGTGCTGCCAGCCCCATCGTTAATGATCTCAGCTGCATAAAGCTGCCTGGCCCAATGTCACACCTGCCTGACCATGCAAAGGCCCACACCCAGTGACAGCTTGAAACATCAATACAAAGGATGGGCCATCTGTGCCCAGCTCATGACAATGCTGGAGTACCACTGCAGGTCCAGAATTCTAGGTTGGATTAGCTGAGGAAATCTTTGAGTCAGCATCAAGTTGACTCATCTGCCTGTTCAGTTATACATGTTCTCCTCTTCTATAGGTTTGATCTTAAGGATGCACTTAGTCACTCAGTCATGTCCAAAACTTTGCAACCTCTTGGACTGTAGCCCATCAGACTCCTCTGTCTGTGGGATTTTCCAGGCAAGTATACTGAAGTGGGATGCCATTTCAGTGCTTTTTAAGAGTGCTGCATGCTAGACTTCAAATCTGAACATATTTTCTGTGGAACTCAATTTGTGATAGTTTCCTGCCACGTAAGAATGCTATCATGCAGGACACATGCAACAAGCTGGCTCCACAAACACCTTTTTAAATTA
Source organism: Madoqua kirkii (assembly GCA_006408675.1). Classification (NCBI taxonomy): domain Eukaryota; kingdom Metazoa; phylum Chordata; class Mammalia; order Artiodactyla; family Bovidae; genus Madoqua; species Madoqua kirkii. The sequence goes on along the minus strand of SJYC01102049.1, from coordinate 2,691 downwards.
TTTACATCAATAATAACTAACAATGATTGAACATGAGAAGTTCTAAGATCCAAATGAATTTTCTTTCTGGAAAGTTGCCAAATATACTCATTTAAATGATGTAGGCCACTGAGTCAGTACTCATCAACCCAGAATGAGTTACAACATTGAATGAGTGTAAGGGATAAGACCATATGACTTGGAGTTCTTCAGTGTTTCAAGATCAGAAATTATATATCCACACTGTACACAGCTATATAAACAGTTCTACAATTTCACTGATAACTCTGTATCGGCAATATTATATCACTTTCATAAAGTCACATTGTTGCTGCTGCTACTGCTAAGTCACCTCAGTCGTGTCCGACTCTGTGCAACCCCATAGATGGCAGCCCACCAGGCTCCCCGGTCCCTGGGATTCTCCAGGCAAGAACACTGGAGTGGGTTGCCATTTCCTTCTCCAATGCATAAAAGTGAAAAGTGAAAGTGAAGTCGCTCAGTTGTGTCCAACTCCTAGCGACCCCATGGACTGCAGCCTTCCAGGCTCCTCCGTTCATGGGATTTTCCAGGCAAGAGTACTGGAGTGGGGTGCCATTGCCTTCTCCAAAGTCACATTAAAGCCTTTGTTTTTCCATGTCAAGATTACTAACTTTTACTGGGTAGTTTCTAGTGCTTGTCATTGTATACAAACACTGCAGGATATATTGAAGTCATATATTTATACCTCATGTAACTTGTTTACTTGGAATAAACATATCCTGATTCATGTAGTTTAAATGATAGAGCTATGAATTTCTACAGTAATATTCTGGTTCCACATTTAATGCTATATTTCCCTGAAGCTCTGGTAACTTATGAGTGAAATTTCTGCTTGGGGATACCATTCAACTATACTGGCCTAAAAAATGAGAGTCCCTGGGTGGATGAACTTTCTTTTGACAGATGTACAGAAAAGCCTGCTGTCCAAACAGAAACATGTTTTTCATTCCATGAGGGCAGAAGATATATCAAGGCTTACACACACACACACATTTTGCTGTGTATGAGTTACTGGGAAGCCTAGATATTGATTTCCTCAGCTTCTGGGCTGGTTGCCTATTCTGTGTTGGTTGCTTTTGGCTGTGAGCAGCCACATTCATTTTGCCCAATGTGCCACAGAAAAGTGGAAAATCTGTAGTACACGGGAATACAAGGTAGCAAACTTAGACTATACAAAAAAAAAGAGAATATTTAGTTGAAATCTCACCTATTTTGATTTCTAAATTCCCCTGATGACAAAATTATTTTTTGAATATTTACTTTGAAAACTCAATTCTAAAACAGTAATTAGTTTTTTTTTTTAAAGGAAGCATGCTAATCTAATTTTCTCTCTCTAATTAGGTGAGCAATTACAAGTCAATACTTCTCACTTTGCAGTGTTTCTTAAACATGTTTGAAGGCGGAACCCTTTTTCAGTGAGCCAATGCAAAATGGTGATTGAAGTTTAGCCTGTTTTGCTGCAAATAAAAGTGAACTAAGAGAAGTTAACTATTGATTTCTTGATGCTCCAAGTGTTGACAGAGTACAGAACAGAAGTACCCCCGGGATGTGAATAAAAGTAATACATGCCAGATAGAAACAAATGATTGAATTATTGTGCTATAGAATTGTAAAACTGGAAGAATTCTTCAGAGATCACAAGACCCAAGCACTTCATTTTTCACATATAAATACTGAGATTCAGTATGAAAGTAAAAACTTGTCTCTGTTCACATAGCAAATTTATGAGAACCAAACACATCCATTTGTTAAACGAATGAACTAATAAGAGAGCATGCAAATAGTGCAGTTTAAAAACTATAATCTGGGGTCTCCCTGGTGGTCCATTAGTAAAGAATCTGCAGGGGACACTAATTGGACCCCTAGTCCAGGAAAATCACACCTGCCTGCCATGCGCCACAAGTTCTGAGCCCATGCTTTGGAGCCCACAGCCACAACTGCTGAGGGCCATGCGCCCAGAGCCTGTGCCCCGCAGCGAGAGAAGCCCCCCTGTAATGAGACATCAGAGCAACACCACAAAGCGCAGCCCCTGCTCAGCACAACGAGAGACCGCCTGTGCGCAGCAAAGAAACCCACCACAGCCGAAACACAGAGTAAGCTTGTCTTCAAAAAACACAGATTGTATTCCCACCAACAGTGTAAGAGGGTTCCCTTTTCTCCACACCCTCTCCAGCATTTATTGCTTGTAGATTTTTGGATCGCAGCCATTCTGACTGGTGTGAAATGGTACCTCATTGTGGTCTTGGTTTGCATTTCTCTGGTAATGAGTGATGCTGAAGCATCTTATCATGTGTTTGTTAGCCATCCGCATGTCTTCTTTGGAGAAATGCCTATTTAGTTCTTAGGCCCATTTTTTGATTGGATCGTTTATTTTTCTGGAGTTGAGCTGCATAAGTTGCTTGTATATCTTTGAGATTAGTTGTTTGTCAGTTGCTTCATTTGCTATTGTTTTCTCCCATTCAGAAGGCTGTCTTTTCACCTTACTTATAGTTTCCTTTGTTGTGCAGAAGCTTTTAATTTTGATTAGATCCCATTTGTTTATTTTTGCTTTTATTTCCAGTATACTGGGAGGTGGATCATAGAGGATCCTGCTGTGATGTATGTCAGAGAGTGTTTTCCCTATGTCCTCCTGGTGGGAATACAAACTAGTACAGCCATTATGGAAAACAGTGT
>SJYC01102047.1:0-45967 GCA_006408675.1 Madoqua kirkii | reverse complement strand
CTTAAAGAAATTGGCAAAAGAGAGTAAAAGAAAAAAATAACACATAATGGCTAAATATTGTGCCAGGTGGTGTCCTAATGCTTTATTTTCTAAATTTTATTAATCAAATTCTCATAACATTCCTCTGAAAGCATTATTATTATCTCACTTTACATAGTAAAGGAAATTAAGGCTTTGAGAGGTGAAGTAACATCAAAAGTCACACAACGATGGACCTATAACTCCAACTTTCAGAGATAATCACTCAATATTTTAATAGTTCCCCCCATACACGTATCTTGTTTGTATCATGACTGTGCTAAGCAAGTGAAATATTTTATTTCTGTCCATTTTTATAGCAAACATTTAGAATGAATTCAATCATTCATGTTATGGAGCTGACAAAACTAAGATGCAGTTTGTGTAATCTGCTCAGGGTCATACAAGTATTGGATTGGCCAGAAAGTTGGTTTGGAGCTTTCCACAGTACAGAAAAATCTGTATCAACTTTTGGTCAACTCAGTAGTATATGTCAGGGGCCAGATTTTAACCCATGTACCTCTGATTCTAAAGCAAGTAGCTTTTCAATATATATCACTGCCCCATTTTCTCAATATTAAAATTATCAGTGCTGAGGTTTAAGCTTTCAAGCTCCAGACAACAAAACTATGTTCACTGGGTCACTTTTTCACTTAAAGATTCACATTCTGTGGAGTCAAGTGAGGTCTGCCTTCATGGGACACATTTCTCTCCTACAGTAGGGAAAAGACATGAAACATAGGAGGCTGCTACTTTAACCTCAAAATTTCATTATTGGGATGTAACTCTGGAATTTTCTTAATAATTAGTTTATTCAGCATAATTTATTTCATTTGCCTTGGAAGAAATCACTTTTGATACTCATTCATCCTTGCATGGGAAAAGGCAATGGCAACCCACTCCAGTACTCTTTTGCCTGGAAAATCCCCTGGATGGAGGAGCCTGGTAAGCTGCGGTCCATGGGGTCGCTCAGAGTCGGACATGACTGAGCGACTTCACTTTCACTTTTCACTTTCCTGCGTTGGAGAAAGAAATGGCAACCCATTCCAGTGTTCTTGCCTGGAGAACTCCAGGGACGGAGGAGCCTGGTGGGCTGCCATCTATGGGGTCACACAGAGTCAGACACAACTGAAGCAACTTAGCAGCAGCAGCAGCAGCATCCCTGCATGAGTTTCAGTTAGAAAACCCATTTTAGAAGATATTTTGGCAGTATGTTTTGAGAGCTTTAGGAATCTTTTCTTAAAGTTTAGTGTACATGTTACAAGTGTGCATTCTATATGTTGGCTTTTCTACAATGAAATTCATACAAGATGCATAGGCCTTATTCTTCTTAAAAGTACATTATATTGACTTTTTGAGTATTTCTCTATATTACTGATCTCTATCTATCACTTGAGAAGTTTTATAAATAAAACTGTTAATGCATTTAATTTAGGTAATATAAAACAACACCTTGCATAGTAGAGACTCAGAAAATATTTGTTGAATGAATAAAGACTATGGCAGTACTAATAATCAATTCATCTTCTATTAAGGAAATGTAGAAATTTCCCAGTTTATACCTATGATAAACTGTACTGTCACAAATGATGCCAGATTGAATGCATACAACTATTTCCACTAACTTTGGAAACTTCACTGAAATGATAGCAAAGGGATTTTTATAGCTTAAACCTAGTATAAAGGATAAAAAGAATATGCCAAAAGATGACAGGAACAAACTTTTGGAAGTTGGAAAGCAAAAAAACAAGTAGTAATTGAATAAACAGGTATGTAAATGGGAAGCAAGCTGGCAGTGGGAAAAATGGAAAAGCAGACTGATCTGCACTGCAGAACCAAACAGAGAGTCAGAAATAAGTGGCACCAGGTACCTCTGCAAGCAAAGAATGCTGCTATAGAAAGAATGACTGGTTCAAAGATCCAACTCTATTTCCAGATGACTATCCTTTCTATTCTAAGGAATGAGTCAGTTATCTGGAAGGAAAACATAATCTTTAGAGTAGGGGTATCCAGCACAACCGAGGGTAACATACCTCTAGTCTGTTCCAGGCAAATCATGTGTAATCACTAATCATTACAGTAGTTCACTAGTGGGAGGAAGGGAAGTGGACTCCACTCTCTTCGTCAGTCACTCGTCAAGCCAATAGACACCTCTGCCTTTGTCTTGTTTTATTAAAGACCCTGCCAAGTATTGGCTCAGAGGTTAAAGCGTCTGCCTGCAATGCAGGAGACCTGGGTTCAACCCCTGGGTCGGGAAGATCCCCTGGAGAAGGAAACGGCAACTCACTCCAGTATTCTTGCCTGGAGAGTCCTATGGACCGAGGAGCCTAGTGGGCTACAGTCCATGGGGTCGCAGAGTTGGACATGACTGAGTGACTTCACACACACACACAGCCAAGTATAAGAGCTTCACTGAAAGCTAAGTTGGTAAAGAATCCACCTGCAATGCAGGAGAGCTCTATTCGATTCCTGGGTCAGGAAGACCCACTGAAGAAGGGACAGGTTATCCACTCTAGTATTCTTGGGCTTCCCTGGTGGCTCAGCTGGTAAAGAATCCACCTGCAATGTGGGAGACCTGGGTTGGATCCCTGGGTTGGGAAGATCCTCTGGAGAAGGGAAAGACTACCCATTCTAGTATTCTGGCCTGGAGAATTCCATGGACTATATGCATAGTCCATGAGGTCGCAAAGAGTCAGACACAACTGAGCAACTTTCAGGCACAACTGTCACTCAGCCCTGGCACAGAGCAACTCTTAACCCTAAATAGCTGCTTTCACAGCTAATACCACACAAGCCCAGGGAAAATGCTTTCTGTGTCTCTTATCCTGTGAATCATCTTTATTCAGAAGCCTGGGGTAGGCCACTGCTGATGCACAGGTGAACACAGTGCAGAGTGTAATACAATTCTGCACTATTTACAACAGTGATTTATCAGGGTTTAAAGACATTATGCGATAGTAAGCAATGAATATTCCTCTTAAATTTACAGACATTACTTGTAGATCTGAATATAACATCTGTGAAATGTTACTGATTGTTTATGTTCACAATTAGATGAAGCTTGGACTCTTCTATTGAGAATAACTTTGATTAAAATATTTAATTCCTTAACAAAATTTTTAAAAGAAAAAATATTTTAAGGTTTAAGTAATAGTTTTTTCACCATTTATCACTTTTTTTTTTAATAATTGGAGGATGATAGCTCTACAATGTTGTGTTGGTTTCTGTCATACAACATGAATCAATCATAACTATATCTCATCTGAAATGGACTTTTACATTCCACATGCAGTTGAGATCATACAGCATTAAACTTTCTCTGTCTGACTTATTCTACTTAGCATAATGCCCTCAGAGTTAATCCATGAGTCACAAAGAGCAGGATTTGTTCATTTTTCATGGCCTAGTAATAATCCATTGAGTGTAAATACCACATTTTCTTTGTCCATCCATCCATCAGTGAAGACCAGTGGTTTTTATGTCTTGGCAATCATAAATAATGCTGCTGTGAATGTGGGGGTATATATTTTGCACTTAGTGTTTTGCTTTCTTTCGGGTATATTTCTAGAAGTAAGATTGCTGATATATGTAGTTCTATTGTTAATGTTTTTGAGGATCAACCATACTGTTTTCCACATGGCTGTACCAGTTTACAAGCCCACCAACAGTGTACAATAGTCTTCTTCATATCCTTGCAAGCAGTTCTTGACTACTGTCTTTTTGACAATGTGGTCATTCTAATAAGCATGAGGCAATACCTCACTGTGATTTTGCTTTGCATTTCCCTTATGACTACAGATGTTGAATATGTTTTCATATACATGTTGGCCACTTCGTGTCTTTTTTTTTTCTTTTTTTCAAAATGTAGGCCTTTGCCTATTCTTAACAGAATTTTCTTTTTCCTTTCAGTTCAATTCAGTTCAGTCTCTCAGTCGTGTCCGACTCTTTGCGACCCCATGAATCACAGCACGCCAGGCATACCTGTCCATCACCAACTCCCAGAGTTCACTCAGACTCACGTCCATTGAGTCCATGATACTATCCAGCCATCTCATCCTCGGTTGTCCCCTTCTTCCCCGCCCCCAATCCCTCCCAGCATAGAGTCTTTTCCAATGAGTCAACTCTTTGCATAAGGTGGCCAAAGTACTGGAGTTTCAGCTTCAGCATCATTCCTTCCAAAGAAATTCCAGGACTGATCTCCTTGCAGTCCAAGGGACTCTCAAGAGTCTTCTCCAACACCACAGTTCAAAACCATCAATTCTTTGGCACTCAGCCTTTTTCACAGTCCAACTCTCAGATGCATACATGACCACAGGAAAAACCACAGCCTTGACTAGAAGGACCTTAGTCGGCAAAGTAATTTCTCTGCTTTTGAATATGCTATATAGGTTGGTCCAAGGAGTAAGTCTCTTTTAATTTCATGGCTGTAGTCACCATCTGCAGTGATTTTGGAGCCCAAAAAAATAAAGTCTGACACTGTTTCCACTGTTTCCCCATCTATTTCCCATGGAGTGATGGGACCGGATGCCATGATCTTCATTTTCTGAATGTTGAGCTTTAAGCCAACTTTTTCACTCTCCTCTTTCACTTTCATCAAGAGGCTTTTTAGTTCCTCTTCACTTTCTGCCATAAGATGGTGTTATCTGCATATCTGAGGTGATTGATATTTCTCCCGGCAATCTTGATTCCAGCTTGTGTTTCTTCCAGTCCAGTATTTCTCATGATGTACTCTGCATATAAGTTAAATAAGCAGGGTGACAATATACAGCCTTAACGTACTCCTTTTCCTATTTGAAACCAGTCTGTTGTTCCATGTCCAGTTCTAACTGTTGCTTCCTGGCCTGCCTACAGATTTCTCAAGAGGCAGGTTAGATGGTCTGGTATTCCCATCTCTTTCAGAATTTTCGACAGTTTATTGTGATCCACACAGTCAAAGGCTTTGGTGTAGTGAGTAAAGCAGAAATAGATGGTTTTTCTGGAACTCTTGCTTTTTCCATGATCCAGTGGATGTTTTTTCTTTAGGGGTGGGTTATTTATTTTTTCTACTGAGTTCTATGAGTTCTTTATATATTTTGGATACTAAACCCTTTCCAGGTATATGGTTTGCAAATATTTTTTTTCCATTCCATAGGTTGTCTTTTCACTCTGTTGACTTATTTTACTCTGAAGAAGGTTTTTACTTTGATGTAGTTCCACTTGTTTATTTTTGATATTGCTCCTTACGCCTTAGATTCTATTAAACAGTAAAAAAAAAAATAATCTATCAAATAATTATTGTGAAGACATTTGTCAAGAAACTTTACCCTGTGTTTTCTTATAGTAGTTTCATGGTTTTGTCTGACATTGAAGTCTTTTTGAGTGGAGTAAGCTGGGGTTGTATTACTTTTTTTTTTTTTTTTTTTTTTATGTTAGGCTCCGCTGGGTCTTCATTGCTATGGGCCTTCTCTAGTTGCAATGAGCAGGGGCTATTCTTTGTTGCAATGCATGGGCTTCCTATTGCAGTGACTTCTCTTGTTATAGAACACAGGATCTGGGCACGTGGGCTTTCAGTAGCTGTGGGCACAAGGGCTCAGTTGTTGTAGTGTACAGCTCAGTTGATTTGGGCACGTAGAATCTTCCAGAGCCAGGGATGGAACCTGTGTTCCCTGCATTGGCAGGCAGATTCTTATCTATTGTACCATTAGGGAAGTCTTATATAGCTAATGTTTAATTTTATAATTGATTAATTTGGTCCATCAGTTCAATTCAGTTCAGTCACTCAGTCGTGTCTGACTCTTTGCGATCCCATGAATCGCAAAACGTCAGGCCTCCCTGTTCATCACCATCTCCCGGAGTTCACTCAGACTCACGTCCATCGAGTCAGTGATGTCATCCAGCCACCTCATCCTTGGTCATCCCCTTCTCCCAGCATCCCTCCCAGCATCACAGTATTTTCCAATGAGTCAACTCTTCACATGAGGTGGCCAAAGTACTGGAGTTTCAGCTTTAGCATCATTCCTTCCTAAGAAATCCTGGGCTGATCTCCTTCAGAATGCACTGGTTGGATCTCCTTGCAGTCCAAGGGACTCTCAAGAGTCTTCTCCAACACCACACTTCAAAAGCATCAATTCTTCAACATTTAGCCTTTTTCACAGTCCAACTCTCACATCCATACATGACCACAGGAAAAACATAGCCCTGACTAGACGGAACTTAGTCGGCAAAGTAATGTCTCTGCTTTTGAATATACCATCTAGGTTGGTCATAACTTTTCTTCCAAAGAGTAAGCGTCTTTTAATTTCATGGCTGCAGTCACCATCTGCAGTGATTTTGGAGCCTCCCAAAATAAAGTCTGACACTGTTTCCTCATCTATTTCCCATGAAGTGGTGGGACCAGATGCCATGATCTTCGTTTTCTGAATGTTGAGTATAGTATTTGGCTCAAATATTTTAAAATATTCTTATTTTTGAAGTACTACATATTTATCGCAAATCACTTTCACTAAATGCCTAACTTTCTTTTAATTCTCAAGTGATTTTTTTTAAACAAATAATGTTATTGTATAACTACATATTGAAAAGGCTGCTTATGTTTTTCCAGGTTGCCGCAGCCCAAAGATCACACATACACAACTCTGGAATTTCAAGTTGAAGAGTTGATTATATTTGGCTCATTTGATTTTGAAGAAATTATATTTTATATTTAGCCCATTTGCTTTTGATGTGTTAAATTTTGAGTTATTTTAAATATATACACATTGCATTTCTACTTATTATTTCTTAAAATGTAATGGCAGCCAGTTTAATAAGCATTTCTATTCATAGAGAACAGGCCTTGAATTTTAACCATCTATAAGGACTTAAAGGCTTAATGTTATTCTGGGAGTCCGAAAGGCATACACTGAATAAGGAACACTTTAGACTTCACAGGTGTTCAGTGCAAATGCTGATAAATAGATGCCATTTTGGAAGCTTCCCTGGTGGCTCAGCGGTTAAAGCGTCTACCTCCAATGGGAAAATCCCCTGGAGAAGGAAATGGCAATACATTCCAGTATTCGTGCCTGGAGAATCCCATGGACAGAGAAGCCTTGTAGGTTACAGTCCACAGGGTCACAAAGAGGCGGACACGACTGAGCGACTTCACCTCATCTCACCTCACCTTGGAATGCCTGGTGATTTGCTGCCTACTTTGCTGAGCTGAAATTAAGCAAAAAAGAAAAATAGTTCCTATTGGTTATTGGCTAGCAAAATAACATAAATCGATTATTTCAGTGGCACATGGCTTCATCTAAACTTCAGTTCAGTTCAATTCAGTAGCTCAGTCGTGTCCGACTCTTTGCGACCCCATGAATTGCAGCACACCAAGCCTCCCTGTTCATCATCAACTCCCGCAGTTCACTCAGACTCACGTCCATTGAGTCAGTGTTGCCATCCAGCCATCTCATCCTCTGTCGTCCTCTTCTCCTCCTGCCCCCAATCCCCTCCAGCATCAGGGTCTTTTCCAATGAGTCACCTCTTTGCATGAAGTGGCCAAAGTACTGGAGTTTCAACTTCAGCATCATTCCTTCCAAAGAAATCCTGGGGCTAATCTCCTTCAGAATGGACTGGTTGGATCTCCTTGCAGTCCAAGGGACTCTCAAGAGTCTTCTCCAACACCACAGTTCAAAAGCATCAATTCTTCGCCACTGAGCTTTCTTTATAGTCCAACTCTCACATCCATACATGACCACAGGAAAAACCATAGCCTTAACTAGATTAGATGTGTATAAGAGACAGCCCTGTTCATCACCATCTCCCGGAGTTCACTCAGACTCACGTCCATCGAGTCAGTGATGTCATCCAGCCACCTCATCCTTGGTCATCCCCTTCTCCCAGCATCCCTCCCAGCATCACAGTATTTTCCAATGAGTCAACTCTTCACATGAGGTGGCCAAAGTACTGGAGTTTCAGCTTTAGCATCATTCCTTCCTAAGAAATCCTGGGCTGATCTCCTTCAGAATGCACTGGTTGGATCTCCTTGCAGTCCAAGGGACTCTCAAGAGTCTTCTCCAACACCACACTTCAAAAGCATCAATTCTTCAACATTTAGCCTTTTTCACAGTCCAACTCTCACATCCATACATGACCACAGGAAAAACATAGCCCTGACTAGACGGAACTTAGTCGGCAAAGTAATGTCTCTGCTTTTGAATATACCATCTAGGTTGGTCATAACTTTTCTTCCAAAGAGTAAGCGTCTTTTAATTTCATGGCTGCAGTCACCATCTGCAGTGATTTTGGAGCCTCCCAAAATAAAGTCTGACACTGTTTCCTCATCTATTTCCCATGAAGTGGTGGGACCAGATGCCATGATCTTCGTTTTCTGAATGTTGAGTTTTAAGTCAATTTTTTTCGCTCTTCTCTATTTGCATATGGTCTTAGTAGTATTAGCAAGCTATGCAATTGTTAACAGCTGATCCAATTAGAAATTGCCACACATAGCATTAATTTTCCTTCATCTCTGTTATTTTTATCTGTTGTTTAGTCCTTCCAGGCAGCTATAGAGGAAACCAGATCCCACAGCCTCAGCCATGATGCTTCATGTCTGGTTGGAGCAGAGTGAAGAGGCACCATTTCCTGAATCTGGTTGGGACAGTCCTGGGTACAAGAAGCACCTGACCTCCCTCTGTGGCAGGTACAATGGAGACCAACTCAGAGCCCAGTCCTTATTGAAGCGAGCTCAGAGAGCTAGTGGCCTGTCTCTCCACAGGACAAGCAGCTAAGTTCTGTGGGTTGATTTGGTGAAGCAAATGTAGGAAAACACTTAAACTGAATCTGATATACCTGCTAAAGATGCTCTTTAACTCTACAAAAAGGAGAATACATCTCACTCCAAACATATCAAAACTGACCCACTCCATACAATCTAGAATCTCCCAGGCATGTATGACATGCCTACTCAACAGATTCCACTTACACTCACCAAAAGTTTTCCTAAATATCCATCCACAGAGGAATGGATAAAGAAGTTGTGGTACATTATACAATGGAATACTATTCATCCATTAAAAAGAATGAAATACTACCATGTGCAGCAGCAACATGGATGGACCTAGAGACTGTCATACTGCGTGAAGTAAGTCAGCCAGAGAAAGATAATCCTTATATATGGAATCTAAAGGGAAATGATAAAAATGAGCTTATTTACAAAACAGAAACAGACTCACAGACTTGGAGAACTTGTGGTTACCAGGGAGGAAGGATGAGAGGAAGGGATGGTTAGAGAGTTTGAGATGGACATGTAAACACTGCTGTATTTAAAATGGAAAACCAGCAGGGACCTATTGTACAGCACAGGGAACTCTCTCAGGGTTATGTGGCAGTGTTATGTGTTACGTCTCCTCAGTTTGGAGGAGAATGGATACTAATATATCACTTCAGTTCAGTTGCTCAGTCGTGTCTGACTCTTTGCGACTCCACAAATCACAGCACGCCAGGCCTTCCTGTCCATCACCAACTCCTGGAATTCACTCATACTCACGGCCATCGAGTCAGTGATGCCATCCAGCCATCTCATCCTCTGTCGTTCCCTTCTCCTCCTGCCCCCAATCCCTCTCAGCATCAAAGTCTTTTCCAATGAGTCAACTCTTCACATGAGGTGACCAAAGTACTGGAGTTTCAGCTTTAGCATCATTCCTTCCAAAGAAATCCCAGGGCTGATTTCCTTCAGAAGGGACTGGTTGGATCTCCTTGTAGTCCAAGGGACTCTCAAGAGTCTTCTCCAACACCACAGTTCAAAAGCATCAATTCTTCGGCGCTCAGCCTTCTTCATAGTCCAACTCTCACATCCATACATGACCACAGGAAAAACCATAACCTTGACTAGATGGACCTTAGTCGGCAAAGTAATGTCTCTGCTTTTCAATATAATGTCTAAGTTGGTCACAACTTTTCTTCCAAGGAGTAAATTTCTTTTAATTTTATGGCTGCAGTCACCATCTGCAATGATTTTTGAGCCCCCCAAAATAAAGTCTGACACTGTTTCCACTGTTTCCCCATCTATTTCCCATGAAGTGATGAGACCAATGCCATAATCTTCGTTTTCTGAATGTTGACTTTAAGCCAAGTTTTTCACTCTCCTCTTTCACTTTCATTAACAGGCTTTTTAGTCCCTCCTCATATATATATAATTCATATATATAATTCTACTTTCCACCTGACACTATCACAACATTGTTAAACAGCTGTTTGTTGTGGTTGATTAGTCACTAAGTCGTGTCTGACTCTTGGAACCTCATGGATTGTAGCCTGCTAGGCTCCTCCATCATGGGATTTCCCAGGGAGGGAAAAAAAAATAGTGGAGACAGTTGTCATTTCTTCCTCCAGGGGATCTTCCCCACCCAGCAATCGATCTCACATCTCCTGCAATGGCAAGTGGATTCTTTACCACTGAGCCACCAAGGAAGCGTATTGAACAGCTATACACCAATATTAAAAGTTTCAAAAGAAGTGTTCATTAGCTCCGTTTGGAATGTAGTCATCTGAGACTGAGTCCACCAACTGAGACCATTTCAGGTCAGTGTGGAGCTCTGATTTGGAACAGAGAGATGATCTGACAGGTGCACCCAACAGCAGCCCATGTAACTTCAGCAGGGAATGAGCTGCAGGAACTGAGCCATCAGAACCAGCAGCTCCACCAGAACAGGGAAAAGGGGGTTGTATTGACTTAGATCCCATTTGCTTTTGGTGCTTTTCCCAAAACTCTGACAAAGAGCCTAAACCTGAGTGTTTGTATGTGATCATTTACCAGGCCTCCTGGGCTTCCTTGGTGGCTCAGTGGTAAAGAATCCACCTGCAGTGCAGGAGACACAGGAGACCTTGGTTCAATCACTGGGTTGGGAAGATCCCCTGGAGAAGGAAATGGCTACCCACTCCAGTATTCTTGCCTGGAAAATCTCATGGAGAGAGGAACCTGGTGGGCTACAGTTCCTGGGTTGCAAAGATTCAGATATGAATGAAGCAATGGAACACAGCACAGGCTTCCTGGCAGAGGTGTCCTGAGCCTCACATTTTGGGGTCTGTCTAACATATCAGTTCCCCTAAGTATTCCTTGCACTAGCACTCTGTGTGTTCAGTTAAAATGAGAAGTGCAGCACAGTGAATGAGAGGTCTTTTGAAGGGAGGAGGCAGTTATAAACTCTCATGAACACCACCACTAACTATGCAACCCAACAGTGAGCCATTATCAGACTGAGAGAGGGTGCCAGATGCCTGAAGATGACTAATGACCCCTACCTATTTTAGCCATTATTCTTAGAGGCAAGTTTAGAACCTGAATGCCCAGCAGTTCTAGGATATGTACATATATATCCTGTCTGTATGGATGGGTCTGTGATTTAGTGCTAACAAACATATCTCTAGGAGGAAAATAGATGTGCTAATCGACAAAGATTTAAGCTGCAGAAAGAATCATCAATCTCCTCTGCTATAATGGTCGTTTGCCTTCCTTTCTTGTAACGGGATATTTTTAAAAACATTTTTTTATTGCCTATGCTTACTTTTCAGTTTTCACACATTATAATTCCAAGTTTTGAATTTCTTCTTACTATATGGTAGGATACTGTAGACACACTGATTCATCAGTGTTTTCACAAATTAATGCTGATTATTCTGAGTGCTAAAGAATTAATGCTTTTGAACTGTGGTGTTGGAAAAGACTCCTGAGAGTCCCTTGGACTGCAAGGAGATCCAACCAGTCCATCCTACAGATCAGTCCTTGGGTGTTCATTGCAAAGACTGATGTTGAAGCTGAAACTCCAATACTTTGGCCACCTGATGCGAAGAGCTGACTCACTGGAAAAGACCTTGATGCTGGGAAAGACTGAGGGCAGGAGGAGAAGGGGATGACAGAAGATGAGATGGTTGGATGGCATCCCTGACTCAATGGACTGGGTTTGGGTGGACTCCAGGAATGGACAAGGTGATGGACAGGGAGGCCATGAACTGCATGCTGCAGTTCATGAGGTCACAAAGAGTCAGACACGACTGAGTGACTGAACTGAACTGATTCTGTCATTGAATAAACTTACATATCTACATCTCTGTCTAGGTAACTGGACACTTAATGGATGGATGGATAGGTAGGTAGATAGGTAGGTAGGTAAATAGATATGTAGAAATATATTTTTAGTTAAGGAGTTGGAAAGTATTTTTTTGTTTAAGACAATGTACCAGAGAAGGCAATGGCACCCCACTCCAGTACTCTTGCCTGGAAAATCCCATGGATGGAGGAGCCTGGTGGGCTGCCATCTATGGGGTCACACAGAGTTGGACATGAGTGAAGTGACTTAGCAGCAGCAGCAGCAAGATAATGTACTCTTATTTCAACAAATATTTAATGAGCAGTTAGTTTCAGCACTTATACTGAGCCTCAACACTAGTGGACACTGAAAAATAGCTTCCAGAAAGAACTAAAAAATTGGTGGCAACTAAGCATTCAAATAGTATGTGACCACTTTCTGAAAGGCACTGTCATTTTTCCAAAGCTATTTTCACAAAGTCATGTTGATCACAGGGACATTTTGATGTAATTTTTTTTCCTTGATCTAAATTAGGGGACAGAACAGACATTCACTCACCCTCATTCCATCCCTGACTCCTCTCAGGGGATAGAATAGGGCTCAAGGATGTCTTAGGCAGGAGGGATGAAATAACGGTCTGAGATCTCTTCAGTATCTAAAATTGGATCATTAGAAATGGTTCTTACATTTTGACACATCAAAATGCCTCTACCTCAAAGTGGACATGGCAAATAATAGAGTTTAATCAGTTGCATTAAAATGTAGTATTTGATGCCTGGGGCTTTTTCTTTCCTATGCATTTGTAAGCAAAAGAAAAGAACTGTAAGAATTAATCAACACAAGGAATATTAACGGAGAGGGATGTTCTTGAAGCTCAGAAGAGAGGGCATCACTGTAGAATAAGGTGTTTTGAGCAGAGTTCATGTGGAGGTGAGATCCAAGCTAGATCTGAAGGATAAAAAGAAAAATGACACGAGCAAAGGCACGGGGGCTTCTTTGAGGGACTGGATTGAAGTGTTTGTGTTGGAGAAGAGCAAAAACTAAGGACAGGAAGAAAAGACTGGTACAGAACTTCAGAACGATTTAACAGCTAAGCTAAAGAGTTCGAACTTTTGCCCTGCTGACAAAACAAGCCTCTGTAACTTAGGAAACCAGTTGCATTGAGTATTTAAAGACACCTTGCTGACAAAGGTGTGAGATGCGTCTAGTAAAATAATCAAAATTACTTTTGATCTGGTTCCATGCTCATTAGTAACAGTAGCTAATGTTGACTGAGTTCTTACCGTGTCAAATACTGGGCTCAGTCTTCCTGTCTCACTTAATCTTTGCAACTTCCCTATGAGCTCTGTATATTATTGTTCAGGGAACAAACAATAAGTTTAGCAATTTGCCTAAATTATATGCGATCAAGAGGGTGGAGCAAAGATATGACCCCAAGAGGTGTGACTTCAGCACCCATACTATTAACCACGAAGCTGTCCCACCTCTCCAAGAAGCCTTGTAAAAGAATGACTTCCCTGTAACCTGCTGAAGGGGACGGCTTCTCAAGTCATCAGCAGTCATGTCTTTTTACTACTGATATGACACCAGAGGGCTTCCCTGGTGGCTCAGATGGAAAAGAATCTGCCCACAATGCAGGAGACCCAGGTTCAATCTCTGGGTTGGTAAGATTCCCCTGGGGGAGGGGATAGCTACCTACTCCAGTATTCTTGCCTGGAGAATTCCATGGACAGAGGAGCCTACTAGGCTATAGGGTTGCAAAAATCAGACACAACTGAATGATTAACACTTTCACATACCAGAGGCCTTCTCTTGACACCCAAACCACACCATGGACTAGCAATTCAAACCACAGCTTAACCACTTACTATATCTCTCTTTGCCTCAGCTCACTCATCTGGAAAACATGGACATTATAATAGCATCTCATTTCTAGGCTTGTTGTGAGAATTAAAGGAATACATGTAAACTATTTAGAGAAGTACCTGGCACCAAGTAAGCATTTAGTAAGTGTTTGTAATTATCACTGTGTATTTGGGGGAAATTTAATCAGTTAGCAACCCAGTTTTCAATTGGTTTCCTCTGTCATTTGGGTAGAAGAGAATGTGAAGACTCTAGCCTCGTCTGCTCAACATTTGTATTTCTCCTTACAATCTCAGCTTCAAAGATTGCAGGATACTGATCATTATCCACACTGTGGTAATTTTACCAAAGAAAATGCCACTTTGAAAAGACTTTCTGAATATCCAGAGATCCTTATCCAAGTGACAATCACCATGTGTAAGTCTGTGGACCTGTTGGAAACTGTCATAATGGTCAGGATTTATATTAATGGAATAATCAATTCTTAACTACAGAGAAGAGAGGCATTTGATAAAAGTTTAACTCAAACTACCTGTTGAGGCTCACGATGCTGGATCATATCTTCTTTCTGTCCTCTCTAGCTCCATCTATTGGATTTCTTGACCTTACCCAAACATTATACCATCTTGATCTTTTCTGACACACACTTATCCATCTGACACACACTCTTATTCATTTCCTATTGTTGCCCAGAAAGTGTCCATCTGTAGCTATTTCAAAATGCATCTTTATAAATTCTGACTCTCACTCTCCAAGATTACCAGGTAACTTTTTTCATAGCAACTAAGAAAAGAGGAAGACATCAGATGAAGGCTCACTTCTTCCCCCTTCTCTTCCTCAGATTCTTTCTAATAAATATTCCAATCCTTCCTTGAATACCATTTTATTATTACTAGTCTGGGTATTCCCAGTTCTGTTTACCTTATAAGCCTTCCTACCTTAGCTTCACCAGTCTCAAAGTTTTAACCTCTTCCTCTCAATTTCACTCATTTGTGATGGGCAAAAACCCAGATGTATCAGTCAAAATGAGCTGGTCTTGTTTTGTTTTGTTTGCTTTTTTCTTTGATTACTTTTTCTGAAGCAGTTACATTACTGAGGCTGTTACAAATGAACTCTGAAATCTTGGTGCTGTGCAGAAACAAAGGTTTATTTCTCATTCACTGTATATCCACAAAGTGCTGGCAGAAGCTCTGCACCCCATGGTCAGAGGGACATGGGCTCACAGAAAGTCTAACACCTTGCTCTTGTTGTTTAGTTGCTAAGTGATTTGGGACTCTTTTGCAGCCCCACGGACTGTAGCCCACCAGGCTCCTCTGTCAATTTCCCAGGAAAGCATACTGGAGTGAGTTGCCATTTCCTTCTCCAGGGAATTTTCCCGACGTAGGGATTGAACCTGCATCTCTTGCATTGCAGTCAGATTCTTTACCGCTGAGCCAACAGGGAAGCTGCCTCGAATATCTTACAATGGGACCATCTCACACAGAATTTCAGGAGTGTCTGAAGTCTTCTGAAGTTTTCTGGCAGAGCCAGAGAAGAGTGACAGGGGCTCATGGCATGCATTCTGTGCATAGCACAGCCCCCGCCTGCCCAAGAATTCCCCACTTAGAAGGGCCTACATTTGGTTCAATGCTCAGCTGTACCCACCTTGAAATTTTAATTTTTGAGTAAAAGGCCTCATGTTTTAACTTTTCACTGGGACTCACAGATCGTGTAGTCGATCAGAGGGCTCCACAGGCATTCTTAATGGCCATGTTTTCCACCTATCCCTCTCTGGCCAGTACTCAGGACAGGGCCTGGAGTTTTGCAAGGGTACTGGGAACTGTGGCTTTTAATACTTTATGTATCGGTGAACACAAAGTACTTTCCTTGTCTATGAACTTTCCTAAGCAACAGCATAAATTCCACTATGGTTAGAGTTCAGTTCAGTCGCTCAGTCATGTCCGACTCTTTGCGACCCCATGAAGTGCAGCGTGCCAGGCCTCCCTGTCCATCACCAGTTAGAGTTAAATGGACAAATAAAGAAACATTGCTGCCCAGCATGTTGATTGCCTCCCATAAACCCTAGTGTATGATTGCATGGAAGAACACAGAAACTTCTGCCTACTCTTCAGAAGCTTGTATTCTAAAATACTGTTTTTCACACTTTAATGTACATGCAAATCTCCTGAGTAAAATGGAGATTCAGAATTGATAGCTCAGAAAAGGAATGGCTGTTCTGCATTTTTAACAAATTCTCAAGCAATCCTGGTGCTACTAGCCTAGAACCCTACCTTAGGTAGCAAGTTTCTAGGTAATGCTATAAAACAAAAATATGTAAAGTAACAAGTTAATACAATAGATATTTAAAGTCATTTCTGCTAAATACTCATCTGGTGAAAAAAAAGGTTAAAAGTTTTTGTAATTATAAATAAAATTCGATAAAATTAAGTTGTTGTTGTTTTTTCCTGCTGGACATCTATGTTCCAGCAAGTTTCTTTGCTGTTGCATTACCAGTATGCTTGCATTCTTAACACTGCTTTTGTTCAGTTGTGCCTGACTCTTCGCCACCGCATGGACTGCAGCACACCAGGCTTCCCTGTCCTTCACTATCTCCCGGAGTTTGCTCAAACTCATCTCCATTGAATCGGTGACACCATCAAATCATCTCATCTTCTGTTGTCCCCTTCTCTTCCTGCCCTCAATCTTAATGTGAGAGAAGAGGAAAGCAAGCTCTTCTCATTTGCAGGTTTATTCTTGGTCTGCTTCCATAAAAGATATTGTCAGAGAATAGTGATTAATGCTTTATTTGTGAAAACCTGCTCACCTGAGAATGCACAATTTGGCAAAATCTTCTGCTGCATCTGTTCTCAGACAATAGCCCCTTTGTTCTTCTCAGCCAAACTACAATGGCTACTGTGGGTTCTCATGAGGCAGAGCCGGCAGGAAAGAGGTTGGAAGGTGGGCTCATTTGGAATGGCAACAGAGAGGATGGATTTTCACTTCCATGGCATATGGTATCACTTGACTCTATAGGTGAGCAACAGCCTGGGTATGCAGAGAATATTCATTTTGTTTCTCTCCCACTTTTCACTTTCCCAAAATTCACAGCATAATATTAATTTGCAAGTTTCAAGGTTTAAAAACTGAGAAAGGTCAAAAGGTTTGTTGAAGGATTAGGTTAGAGTTTAATATAATAAAGAAACAGAGTCAAATAAATTCTCTGAAAAAATTCAGTGAAAAGGCTGGCTAAAAACTCAATGTTAAAAAAAAAAAACACCAAAGATGTCTAACAGCTTATCATCACTTCATAGCAAGTTCAGTTCAGTCTCTCAGTCATGTCCAACTCTTTGTGATCCCATGGACTACAGCACTCCAGGCTTCTCTGTCCATCGCCAACTCCTAGAGTTCACTCAAACTCATGTCCATCGAGTCCATCCAACCATCTCATCCTCTGTCATCCCTTTCTCCTCCCGCTTTCAATCTTTTCCAGCATCAGGGTCTTTTCACATAAGTCTGTTCTTAGCATCAGGTGGCCAAAGTATTGAAGTTTCAGCATCAGCATCAGTCCTTCTAATGAATATTCAGGACTGATTTCCTTTAGGATAGACTAGTTTGATCTCCTTGCAGTCCAAGGACCTCTCAAGAGTCTTCTCCAAAACCACAGTTCAAAAGCCTCAATTCTTTGGTGCTCAGTTTTCTTTATAGTCCAACTCTCACATTCATACATGACTACTGAAAAAACTGCAGCTTTGACTAGATGGACCTTTGTAGGCAGAATGATGCCTCTGCATTCAAATGTTATCTAGGTTGGTCATAACTTTTCTTCCAAGGAGCAAGTGATGGGAAAAAGTGGAAATAGTGACAGGTTTTATTTTCATGGGCTCCAAAATCACTGCAAATGGTGACTGCAGCCATGAAATTAAAAGATGCTTCCTTGCTCCTTGGAAGGAAAGCTATGAAAAACCTAGTCACCGTATTAAAAAGCAGCGACATCACTTTGCAAACAAAGGTCCGTATAGTCAAATCTATAGTTTTCCCAGTAGTCATGTACAGATGCAAGAGTTGGATCCTAAAGGAGGCTGAGAGCCAAAGAATTTATGCTTTTGAATTATGGTGCTGGAAAAGACTCTTGAGAGTCCCTTGGACAGCAGGATATCAAAATCAGTCAATCCTACAGGAAATCAATCCTGAATATCCATTGGAAGGACTGTTGATGAAACTGAAGCTCTGATACTTTGGCCACTTGATGCAAGGAGCTGACTCATTGGAAAAGACCCTGATACTGGGAAAGACTGAGGGCAAGAGGAGAAGGGAGCAACAGAGGATACGATGGTTAGATGGCATCAAGGATTCAATGAATATGAATTTGAGCAAACTCTGGGAGATAGTGAAGGACAGGGAAGCCTGGCATGCTACAGTCCCATGGGTTCACAAAGAGTCAGACACAACTTAACAACTGAATAGCAACAACAAATTTTCTGAACTAGCCCCCAGTTTTCAGTTGGAAGGGGAATCAGTGACCATCAGGGGCCCATAGTACCCTAGACTCATTTCCTAATGGCCATTTCAAAGTGTCTGTTTTCCAATTGCAGCTTGAATATCCTGGCC
Source organism: Madoqua kirkii (assembly GCA_006408675.1). Lineage (NCBI taxonomy): Eukaryota > Metazoa > Chordata > Mammalia > Artiodactyla > Bovidae > Madoqua > Madoqua kirkii. The sequence continues at coordinate 27,461 of SJYC01102047.1, read as the reverse complement.
ATAAGTGATTAGAGTACACAGGATAGCTCTGTAACAGTTGTTCAAAGCATCTTCAATTATATCATTTAATATTTAGGGGATATTTGAAATAGGCAGGGAACATGAGAACTTTGTTATGGAAGGAAAAAGAGATGCCAGAATAGTGACTCAGCTGAGAACACAACTCTACTGAGCAACAGAGTTGGGACTGAATCTCTTTGTCTTTCATAATATTGAAGAACACATCCCTGTCTGCCTAGCCTTGCATTCTAGGAGCCTCATTCCATCTTTCATTTTTTTTATTTCATGTAAGTAGCACTGTAAAATTTGTTTGGTTTTTAGTTTGTTAAACCTAAGGAGCCAATGTTTTTCTTTTTTCCCAGTTTTATTTATTTATTTTACTTTACAATATTCTTTGGTTTTTCCATACATTGACACGAATCTGCCACCGGTGTACATGTGTTCCCCATCCTGAACCCCCCTCCCACCTCCTTCTCTATCCCATCCCCATGGGTCATCCCAGTGCACCAGCCCTGAGCACCCTGTATCATGCATTGAACCTGGATTGATATTCGTTTCACGTGTGATAATCTACATGTTTCAATGTCATTCTCCCAAATCATCCCACCCTTGCCCTCTCCCACAGAGTCCAAAAGACTGTTCTATACATCTGTGTCTCTTTTGCTGTCTTGCATACAGAGTTATTGTTACCATCTTTCTAAATTCCATATATATGCATTAGTATACTGTATTGGTGCAGAAGGCAATGGCATCCCATTCCAGTACTCTTGCCTGGAAAATCCCATGGATGGAGGAGTCTGGTAGGCTGAAGTCCATGGGATTGCTAAGAGTTGGACATGACTTTACTTTCACTTTTCACTTTCATGCATTGGAAAAGGAAATTGCAACCCACTCCAGTGTTCTTGCCTAGAGAGTCCCAGGGACGAGGGAGCCTGGTGGACTGCCATCTATAGGGTCACACAGAGTCAGACACGACTGAAGTAACTTAGCAGCAGCAGCATACTGTATTGGATTTTTCTTTCTGGCTTACTTCACTCTGTATAATAGGCTCCAGTTTCATCCTCCTCATTAGAACTGATTCAAATGTATTCTTTTTAATGGCTGAGTAATACTCCATTGTGTATATGTACCACAGCTTTCTCATCCATTCATCTGCCAATGGACATCTAGGTTGCTTCCATATCCTGGCTATTATAAACAGTGCTATGATGAACACTGGGGTACAGATATCTCTTTCAATTCTGGTTTCCTCAGTGTGTATGCCCAGCAGTGGGATTGCTGGGTCATATGGCAGTTCTAGTTCCAGTTTTTTAAGGAATCTCCACACTGTTCTTCATAGTGACTGTACTAGTTTGCATTCCCACCAACAGTGTAAGAGAGTTCCCTTTTCTCTGCACCCTCTCCAACATTTATTGCTTGTAGACTTTTGGATAGCAGCCATTCTGACTGGTGTGAAGTGGTACCTCATTGTGGTTTTGATTTGCATTTCTCTGATAATGAGTGATGTTGAACATCTTTTTATATGTTTGTCAGCCATCTGTATGTCTTCTTTGGAGAAAGGCCTCTTTAGTTTTTTGGCCCACTTTTTGATTGAGTCGTTTGTTTTTCTGGAATTGAGCTGCTTGTATATTTTTGAAATCAATTCTTTGTCCATTGCTTCATTTCCTATTATTTTCTCCCACTCTGAAAGCTGTCTTCTTACTTTTCTTGTAGTTTCCTTTGTTGTGCAGAAGCTTTTAATTTTAATTAGGCCCCATTTGTTTATTTTTGCTTTTATTTCCATTATTCTGGGAGGTGGGTCATAGAGGATCTTGCTGTGGTTTATGTTAGAGAGTGTTTTGCCTGTTTTCTTCTCGGAGTTTTATATTACAAAGCCACAGTCATCAGGACAGTACGGTACTGGCACAAAGGCAGAAATATAGATCAATGGAATAAAATAGAAAGCCCAGAGATAAATCCACACACCTATGGACACCTTATCTTTGACAAAGGAGACAAGAATATACAATGGAGAAAAGACAATCTTTGTAACAAGTGGTGCTTGGAAAACTGTTCAACCACTTGTAAAAGAATGAAACTAGAACACTGTCTAACACTATACACAAAAATAAACTCAAAATGGATTAAAGATCTAAATGTAAGACCAGAAACTATAAGCCAATGTTTTTTTAAAGCTTTATTGAAATAAAATTTCAGTAAATTCACCCTACAATTCCCCCATTTTAAAGTGTACATTTGCAGCTGTACAACCACCACCACAACTGAATTTAGAACATTTCAGCACTTCAGAAAGGAATCTCCACTACTCATTAGCATCCATTCCCCATTCCTCTCTAAACCACTTTCCTACACACCCTCACCTCTAGGACACAAACCACTCATCCTCTTTTCACTGCTAATGGATTTACCTATTTTCCACTAACAGCTTTTATTTTTCTAATTTGCAAGAAGAAAATCTGTTTTTCATCTACTAAAGATAACTTAGAGTTATGTATTAGCTTTTGGAATACAGTGTTATAAATTACAAAATTAGTAAGTGTGGAAATTTTTCAAGATAGTAACTGAAAGAGTTAAAGGAGTTTTGAAGGGACATCCCCTCCCCAGCCTCCCTCACCCCTCTGCTCCCGGTAACAGAATCCAGTCGACACCGAGTCTGTCTGCGCCCTGCGAGCTGCCTAAATTGATTGTAATGGTTTTATCTCGTGCTGAGAGCGCTGGCGGTTTTCTCGCCTCTGTTGTTGGCGTTCATGCACAACTTCCCCAGGCAGGGAGGAAGCTGAGTCTTCTTTGGGAGCGGTGATCGGATGAAAGGCAACTTTTGTTTGTGGCCAAGAAACTGGCCGCCTGCGCCGGCCGCCTGTCTCCAGCCCCACTCAAGGCTGCCCTTTCTCTCTGGGCCTTGTGGCTTGTCAGCAAACCTCCAACAGACAGCAGAGGAGAAGGCAGATGGGGTGGGGAGGGGTCCTTTCTGGAGCCAATTCTGGGTTCTTCTCTAATAACTAGAGTGTTTGAGGATGAGGGGGCTCCGGTGGAGAGGAGGGTTCTTGAAGTTGACAATATTGATCAATAATAATAATGGCTGAAGATGGTGATGGCTAGCCAGCCTCTGAGCCCTCATCAGGAGCCAGCTACTGTTGATTAAGCACTCTATGGACCCTCTCATTGAATTCTCACCCCAATCCTGAAAGATAGGCATTATTTCCTCCGTTCTACAGATAGGAAAACTGAGGCAGAAGAGAGGATGAGACTTGGTCCAGGTTACACACAAAACAGCTGGAAGAACCAAGGGAATTGGAACTCAGTCTTGCTGATTTGTAATCTGGTCCATTCTCTATCCACCCTACGGCTTCCTTGACTGGTAGGATGAGAAAGATAGCACTGTAACACAAATATTGGGTATCCTTCCATCTGTGCATGCTTGTAAGTCTCTTGAGTTGTGTCCGACTCTTTGTGACCCTATTGACTGTAGCCTGCCAAGTTCCTCTGTCCATGGGATTCTCCAGGCAAAAATATTGGAATGGGTTGCCATACCCTCCTCCAGGGGATCTTCCCTACCCAGGGATTGAACCCACATCTCCTGCAGTTCCTGCATTGCAGGCAGATTGTTTACCACTGGCGACTAGGGAAGCCCATCCCTCAATCTACCCCTGTGAGAATGGCCCAGGCATGCACCATGTAGGCAAGGATTTCTTGAGGAGTGGGTGAGGATGGGGTATAATCTACTAATAAGATTTATCCCTTCTTGCTTGGGCATAGGTCTCTATTTGAGAAGAGTTGGCAGAGTCATTAAAATGAGGAGAAAGGGCAGTTTCTGGTTATGTTGCAGAGAGATCATAGTTTTCAGAGGAGGGACTAAGACAAGGCAACTGGACGGTTGAGGAATTATCTGTGGATTTCACTATTGAGGGCATCGTTAATGTCACTAGCACCAATAACCAAATCGGGATGTAACCATGGAATTGATGTCTGCTCAGCTTGTTAATGACATTGTAGACTCTGAATCTATGTATAAGAAAGAAAAAGGAACAGGCAGTTCTTTACATTTCAAAGCCTGGAATTGAACCAGCAAATACATGGAGTTTTTCTGTGTTCTTTTTTCTTTTGATTTTTATTGGAGTATAGTTGCTTTACCATGTTGTGTTAGTTTCACTGCCATACTGCAAAGTGAATCAGTCATATGTATACATATATCCTCTCCTTTTCAGCTTTCCTTCCCATGTAGCTTACCACACAGCACTGAGTAATGTGCCCTCTGCTATATAGTAGGTTCTCATAAGTTATCTATTTCATACATAGTAGGGCAGTTCTTAAAGATTTCTTTCCTCCTCTTCTCCCATCTCCTTCCCCATTCTTCAATTTCCTGTTCTCATGCTTCCCTGCTATGCAGAGACTGGATAAGGCATCAGCTGTCTTTGGGAGGCCCAGCACAGTAGGAAGAACTGTGGGAAACAGTGAAGGCAGCCTCGTAACCCCCAGTTGGAGGTGCCGACCCCCTGATTCTCAAAAGACAGTACAATGGTTCCCATTAGCTATTGGCATTGGTGGGATCTCTTGTTTACACTGGATAAACTCTCTAAGCCTAGAATCCAGCCACAAGCCAAAAGGATGATATGAAGACCCTAGGGGCTCAGCCCCCAGAAAAGAGAATGTGACCAAGGTCAGAACGGAGAGATGAGCAGGAGGTGGGATGGGAGGAAGAGGAGTGGGTCTCGGGTGGTAGGTGGTGCAGTAATCACGCCCTGTCTCCAAGAGGAGGCCGAGCAGGATCGACTTTGGTAATCCCAAGGGCCCACTGCTTGACAGTCCATCTTTGCAAGGGGTCGGAAGTTGAATGAGAGGGTGTGGGATCCAGTCCACTGTGATGACAGGAGGAGAAGCTGATCAGCTTGTGGGTTGAAGAAGTGGAAATGGGTGTGTGCATGGCACATGGTCAGGGAAGTCCTTACCTTTCCATAAGGCGGCTCCTTTTTACCTGAGTTGGTCCAGGTGTCTTGCTCTGAGGGTGATGCTGGGAACAGAGCTGTAACAGGGATGGGGCTGGCCGTGGGAAGGGGGAGAAAGAAGGCTTGGTGGGGGACTTGGGTGAGCTGCATACCAGTGTCTCCAACCCAGCTGCCCCTTTACCACTCCCAACAGCAGTGCAGTTCTATTTGAACCAAAGTAGGACCCAGAGACTAATTTAAGTAATGGACACTTTTGTTGTTACCTGAGTTGGTCCAGGTGTCTTGCTCTGAGGGTGATGCTGGGAACAGAGCTGTAACAGGGATGGGGCTGGCCGTGGGAAGGGGGAGAAAGAAGGCTTGGTGGGGGACTTGGGTGAGCTGCATACCAGTGTCTCCAACCCAGCTGCCCCTTTACCACTCCCAACAGCAGTGCAGTTCTATTTGAACCAAAGTAGGACCCAGAGACTAATTTAAGTAATGGACACTTTTGTTGTATGGGAGCCTCTGCAAGTTGTGTTTTTAAAGTAGGGGTCCCCAATCTCCAGAATCTAATGCCTGATGATCTGAGGTGGAGCTGATGTAATAATAGAAATAAAGTGCACAATAAATGTAGTGTGCTTGAATCATCCTGAAACCATCCCCCCCTCAAACCCTGGTCCATAGAAAAACTGTCTTCTGTGAAGCCAGTCCCTGGTGCTGAAAAGGTTGGGAACCACTGTTTTAAAGAGAAGAGTCATTGAGAGGGTGGAGGCAGGGCTGGATGGCAAGGTAAGCTTAGAGGCCAGAAAGGGAGCAGGTCAGGGAAAAGCTTGGAAAAGAAGTGTAATTTCAGCTTCTTGTGGATGGTCATTTGGCCCTGAGTAAACAGGGACTCTGCAGTCATACAGCCCCTGGCCAAGCCAGCCAGGGCAGAGCTGTTCCATGGCCTCTCCACAGTGGGCTGAGCAAGAAGAGAGGATTGGAGAATTAAAGGAAACATTTAGAACAGCTAGAAGGAGGAAGTTCTTCCTCCAAGTTGATAGGAGTACAGGAAGAGTCAAACTTCTAAGTGGAAGGATGGGGCCCCAGTGCTCAAATGAGAGGCTCAAGGAGCCATGAAGTGAGTTCGATATGCCTACTAGAGTACCTGCTGCCAAGAGTCTTCTTAAAAATAAGAACAATGGCATATTTTTGAGATGTTTGTCATTTGGTGGAGGAAAACAAAATGGCATATGAAACGCCTAGGAGAGAATTGCACACAAGTGTATAATCAAGAGCAGAATGATAGTTTACAAGCTCTGCCTTCCAAAGGAGATGAGAGAAGGTGGTGAGGAGGTAGATATGCTGGTTGCAAAGAAGAAACACATCCAATTAACTGAAGCCCAAGCCGTCAAATACATAGCACACATTATGGTCTCTTATTCCGTTGCCCCAGCAGACATCACCAATTGATCCCCGCTACTCGTTCTTTCACTGACTGTCCAGTTTCTTAAGACAAGGAACTGGGAAGGTGCTACCAGAGATGGTATAAGATGAAATCTCATCACACTTTGGCCCTTAGGTGATGAGAATTTGTTTTAAAGACGTGCAAGGAAGGTGAAAGCACAGAGAATTTAGTAGCCATAAACACACTTGTATCTCAATATTTTAAGACCAGGATAGGGAGCAAGCCTCCTGGATAATTGGACCAATGATTCATTTTCATTTCCACTCTGGATCCAACAATGGTTCCAGTAAATTCTTTCATTCATACTGTGTGTGTGTGTGTGTGTGTGTGTGTGTGTGTGTGACAGAGACAGAGAGGGAGACAGAGAGAGACAGAGCATTCAGTTGGGGTAATTGTCATCAGCCGATACGGCATGCTTTTATAGGACAGTCTGTCTCCAAGACAACTTATAAATGCTTGACTCCTATCAGGAACAGACTTCCTTCAATTGCTTTTGGCTTGGATGGCAATTGTTTAATCCAGGGGCCAGTAAACTTTCTGTAAAGGACCAAATAACAAATATCTTAGACTCTGTAGGCCATGCAGCCTCTGTCACAACTATTCTACTCCATTGCTGGAGTACAGAAGCATTCAGAAACACTACGTCAACAAAATGATGTGTCTCCATAAAATTGTATCTACAAGCACTGGGGCCTTCCACGAATCCATGGTGGCCAGGATGGATAGTAGAGCACAGGGCACAATCGTGATATCTTTATGCAGAAGAAACTGTGTCTTTCCCAGAGAAAACTGTATGCTTTGCAGACGTCCAGTGTTTTCTGACAGGAGGCTTCCCTGGTAGCAGATGATAAAGAATCTGCGGGCAGTGCAGGAAACCTGGGTTCAATCACTGGGTCAGGAAGATCCCCTCGAGGAGGAAATAGCAACCTGCTCCAGTATTCTTGCCTGGAGAATTTCATGGACACAGGGACCTGGTGGGTTATAGTCCATGCGGCCTCAAAGAGTTGGACATGACTGAGCAGCTTCTACCACCAGTATAGTATTGAGTTTTCTGGAGTTGGGCTAGAGATAGTAGCTGCGGCTGTGGCTCTTGTGTGCAGTTTCTAAACAATGTCTGGTGGTTTGCAGCAAATCAGATTGCATTCATGTTTTGACATTTTCTTTTCCTGGAGTCTTTCTCCTATTGCTATATCCGTTTTGTATAAAACAGGGATGGAAAATATGTAGCATGCCTTCAGTGTTCCCCCGTTGCCTCACCCATGGCAGACATCACTAATGGATCACAATAGTTTTCACTGAGTCCATGCTTAGCCCAGAATCTCTTTCTTTCTTTTTAATTATTTATTTACTTGGCTGTGTCAGATCTTAGTTGCGGATCGTGGGGTTCTCTTTAGTTGTGCAGTTGAGCTCCAGAGTGTGACACAGTGTGGCTCAGTAGTTGCTTGGCAGCACGTGGAATCTTCCTGGACCAGAGATCACCCTGTGTCCCTGCATTGCAAGGCGAATTCTTAACCACTGGACCACCAGGTAAGGCCCCAGAATGCTTTCCAACATAAAAATAGAACAAACCACTCAGTCGTGGCCCTCAACATGAAACTCGTTTGCCAGGTGACTAAGAAAAGAGTAGAAACCTAGGAATGATAAAGTTTGAGGACAAAGTCCAGAAGGGCATTAAGATTCCCAACTCCTCCATACTACTGGGCTCAAATCCCACTTTAACTGACTGTCAACAAACCCTAGGGCAGAGTCAGAAAAGATCTTGCCAAGTTGTTCAGACTTCTCCTTGTTTAAGCAGTTGTTCTCATTTTGTTATTCTAGGGTCCCTGGACACTGGGTTCCAGCTGCTTACTCGATGAAGACTTGGTGTGGAGTCTGGCAAATCTTTCTAGCTGAGCAGGGAGGAAAATATTTCAGCACAGACATTTGTGACCCTTCACGAAGCTCCAGAGTTGGAAGCCAGACCAGGACCTATAGTCCTTGCTCCCACGCATCAGGCCCAGGGCCCGGGTTGGCAGCCCCCGCTGACTTTTTCCTGCTGTTTGGAAAAACACCCCTCCGGTCACCCCCTTCCAACTCACATTGGTAAGAGAAGGAGAAATGGGCTTTCAACTGCATCCTCTGATGCACCTTCTGCGTTTGATCTTATGGGTTGAAATGAGGTCAGATCTGGGCCTCAGGAGCCTTATCAACAGGCATTTACACCAGGTAGAAAGGGGGACCGTCAGAGCCCCTGCTGGCCAGGGCAGCCAGTGTGCTTACTTGGGAAATATTTCAGGAGAAACTGTCACGGTTGTTCTGAGTGCCGACAAGATGTGTCAGGGAAATCCACCGAGCGCTTGTAGGAAGCAGTCTTCTTTTCTCGCAGAAGTGTGCTGACTTTCTGGTTAGGGGCCCAGAGGGAGTTGGTTGGCATTGAGGAATGAGCCAGAAGAACTGGAGCAGCAGTGGTGGGAAAATCATCTCTGGGGCTGGAACAAGGCTGTATCCTCTTTGCGCTCATTTCTCCCCACCCCCAGTCTCCCCTGTGCATGTGGCCTTGCCCCCCATTTACAAAGATGGTGCAGTGGTTAAGAGCGTGAGCTTGAGTCAGTACTTGTTGAAACTGACTTCCAGGCCTGCTGTTAACTTGCTGGGGGATGGTGGCCAGGTTACTCAACCTCTCTGTGTCTCATTTTCTGCATCTGTAAGATGGTGATAATACTAATTACATGCCCTGTAAGGTTCTTCTTGTTGTTGTTTAGTGACTAAGTCATCTGACTCTTTGTGACCCTATGGACTATAGCCTGCCAGGCTCCTCTCTCCATGGAATTTCCCAGGCAAGAATACCGGAGTGGGTTGTCATTTCCTTCACCAGGGGATCTTCCTGACCCAGGGATTGAACCCCAGTCTCCTGCACTGACAGGCAGATTCTTTACTGCTAAGCCACCTGGGAAGGTTCCTAGGAGGTTCAAAGAATTAGTTCTGGAAAAGTGTTTAGTAAACAAAGTAAGCATTTTGGGATTCATTTGGTTTATTTTTTTAAGTCAAATTTATTGAGATTTACTTTATATCCAGTAAAATATACCTTTTCATCTGTAACTTCACCGATGAGTTTGCTGAATTCTAACAAATATTTATGATCATATAACACCTGCAATCAAGATATAGAAAACTGCCACCCTCTCCCAAAGTTCCTTTGTGCTTCTTTGTCCATCTTGGGCTCTAGGCCCCTGACAGTCACTGATCTGATTTCTGTCTCTAAAGTTTCACCTCTTTCAGAATGTCACAGACAGGAACTTATTCAGTCTGTGGCCTTTTGTCCCCTGTCTCTTTCACTTTCCATAAGGCTTTTGAGGTTCGCCCATGTTGTTGTGTATATCAGTGGTTTGTTCTTGTTTATGATCCAGTAATAGTCCACTCTATAGAGACTCCGCTTTTTGTGTATCCATTCATCAGCTCGTGCACATTTTGGCTGTTTCCAGTCTGGGATGGTTATGAATGATGCGGCTATGAGCATTCATATACATACGTGTGTTTGTGGTCTTTGTGCTGGACATCTGTTTTATTGCTCCTGAGTTAATACCTAAGAGTCACATTACTAGGTAACATGATAAGAGTATGTGTTTGCCAACAAAGGTCCGTCGAGTCAAGGCTATGGTTTTTCCAGTGGTCATTATGGATGTGAGAGTTGGACTGTAAAGAAAGCTGAGTGCCAAAGAATTGATGCTTTTGAATGTGGTGTTGGAGAAGATTCTTGAGAGTCCCTTGGACTGCAAGGAGATCCAACCAGTCCATTCTGAAGGAGATCAGTCCTGGGCATTCACTGGAAGGACTGATGTTGAGGCTGAAACTCCAATACTTTGGCCACGTCATGCGAAGAGCTGACTCACTGATCCTGATGCTGGGAGGTATTGGGGGCAGGAAGAGAAGGGGATGGCAGAGGATGAGATGGCTGGATGGCATCACCAACTTGATGGACATGAGTTTGAGGGCACTCCGGGAGCTGGTGATGAACAGGGAGGCCTGGCATGCTGCGATTCATGGGATCGCAAAGAGTTGGACACGAATTAGCGACTGAGCGACTGAACTGAACTGAACTGTATACAGTACTGCCCAGTGGTTTTCCAAGTGGTGGTGCCATATTGTGTTCTAATCACTGATGTAGGAGAATACTAACTGACCTGTATCCTCACTACTGTTTGACATGACCAGCATCTTTTTTCCTTTTAATTTGATCTTTCTTGTAGATGTGTGGTGGTATTTCATTGGAGTATTAATTTGACTCTCCCCAAGACTAGTAATGATGACCATATTTTAATGTACTTCTTAGGCAAATGTCTCACCTCTTTGGGGAGCACTGGGGTTTTCTAAGGAATGAAGACAACCACTTGCTTCTCTGTCCTCCATGATCATGTATATGCATTTGGAATCACTCTGTTTTGAGTGACTAATGAAGTTGAATAATTGAAGGGTCCAGTTTGGCTTCCATTACTTTGGTTTCTCTCCGTCTCTGTGTTGGTTTCATTGTTCACAAGGCCCCGTGGCAACTCCAGGATCTCTTCTCATTGAAGAAGTGTCACTGCACGAGGAAGCCCAGCCCCAGCTGGAAGGCGCACCAACTTCTCTTGTAGCTCTCCCAGCCTGGAGTTATCTGTAGCTCGTTAGGCATTTGGTCATTAAAAGCCATCACTGTGGTCACAGAGATTGACTGCCTAACACCTAGGTTCCATGCCCATCCCTAGGGCTGGTGGTGCGAGTCCATGGATTGAAACTGAGGAAATCAGAACTTCCCCAGGCAAATCAGAGCTACTGCGTGCCTTGAGCAGTGAAACGAGGGCATGTGCAACCTTCTCCTCTGGTCTTATCCTCAGTGGAGGTTTGGGTGAGCTCCTCCTTCTCCTATCATGTGGCCCTCCTGGGCATCTTGTTGGTCTTGAGTGGGGAGGTCTGAGGCGGGGGTGGGGGCTAGGGTGTGGCTGCTTCCTGGACCACGCCCGAAGTGGTGAGGGCACCAGATAGGCAGCTGGTAAAGGGTAGTTGTGATCACCGCTCTTTCTTTCCCCAGAAGAGGGCTGTGGCGATCTTTTGCTCAGTCTCTTCCAAACATTCCTAGAGGGCTCATTTCTCCAGAGTGGCTGCCAACTCGGGAACAATGAGGTGACACGAGGCAGTGGCAGAAATGGCGTCTGATGGGCGACACGTGCTTCCCTGGGCAGGTGTGGGGAGAGCAGGGCCAGCTGCAGGGGAAACCTCTAATTGGCGAGGGAAGTCACTGGGCTTAAACAGGATGCAGGCAGAGGGCCCTGTGGCCCGGCTCCCCTGCGACCTTGGGACTGAGCTGCCAGGGAGCGAAGGAAAGTGGAGCCGGAAGTCCAGGCTTTCCTTAGGGTTGAGTAGCCACCCCCGGACTTTCTGTCACGGGCAGCTGCGCGGCGTGCGGGGCATTCTTCTGGAAAGACGTGTGTGCGCAGAATCCTTTGTAAATTGAAGCTGCCACTCTGCTGTTCATCTATCAGATTTTTAAAAATTATCTGTATTTGTCTCATAGGAACAGGTTACCATTAACCTGAGGGCTTAAAACAGCAGATACTTGCAAGCTGCTTGATTCATCTTCCTACTCCTTGCCCTGCTGTGTCCACACCTCCGTTCTCTACCTCTGAGCCTCTGCAGATAGGTTCATAGGGCCCATTTTTCTAGATTCCACATATATGCCTTAATATACGAGATTTGTTTTTCTCTTTCTGACTTACTTTGCTCTGTATGACAGACTCTAGCAAGATGGATTGCTAGTGGGAAGCTGCTGTACGGCACAGGGAGCTGTGCTCCATAGTCTGTGATGACCTAGAGGGGTGGGGTGGGAGGGGAGCAGGAGGAAGGTTCAGGAGGGAGGGGATATATATGTATACATATAGCTGATCCATATTGTTGTACAGCAGAAACTAACAGGATATTGTCAAGCAATGATACTCCAATTAAAAAAGTGAATCCGTTGATTAATTAAATAATTTAAAAAACCCAAACAAACAGCAAATATGTATTCTGTCACAGTTCCTAAGGTCAGAAATGTGAAATCAGTATCACAGTCAAAATCAGCGTGTCCAGAAGGTATCCTCTGCAGGATCCAAGAGGAGGTTTGGTTTCTTGCATCTTCAGCTTCTGATGTTTCTAGGCTTGTGTCAGCCTTGCTCCCAACCTTCAAGACCAGCACTTGAACCTTTTCCTCTGTCTTCACTTGATTTTCTACTCTCTGTCTTCACATGGCTTTCTGTTCTCTGTGTGTAAAATCTCTATCTACTTCCCTCTTGTAACTGATGTGTTTAGAGCCCCCTTAGACAGTCCAGGAAGCTCTATTCTTAAGTATAGCTGTAAAGCTCCACCCCCTTTTCCATATAAGGTAAGGTTGCAGGTTTCAGGGATTAAGACATGGATCTCTTTGGTGGAGTTTATTTCAAACACATTATCATATCAGTCCTTCCAATGAGTATTCAGGACTGCTTTCCTTTAGGATGGACTGGTTGGTTCTCCTTGCAGTCCAAGGGGCTCTCAAGAGTCTTCTCCAGCACCACAGTTAGAAGGCATCAGTTCTTCAGTGCTCAGCCTGTCTCTTATACACATCTCAATGATACTCCAATTAAAAAAGTGAATCCATTGATTAATTAAATAATTTAAAAAACCCAAACAAACAGCAAATATGTATTCTGTCACAGTTCCTAAGGTCAGAAATGTGAAATCAGTATCACAGTCAAAATCAGCGTGTCCAGAAGGTATCCTCTGCAGGATCCAAGAGGAGGTTTGGTTTCTTGCATCTTCAGCTTCTGATGTTTCTAGGCTTGTGTCAGCCTTGCTCCCAACCTTCAAGACCAGCACTTGAACCTTTTCCTCTGTCTTCACTTGATTTTCTACTCTCTGTCTTCACATGGCTTTCTGTTCTCTGTGTGTAAAATCTCTATCTACTTCCCTCTTGTAACTGATGTGTTTAGAGCCCCCTTAGACAGTCCAGGAAGCTCTATCCTTAAGTATAGCTGTAAAGCTCCACCCCCTTTTCCATATAAGGTAAGGTTGCAGGTTTCAGGGATTAAGACATGGATCTCTTTGGTGGAGTTTATTTCAAACACATTATCAGTCTCCCTGCTTGAAGGCTATAAGCCCCTTGAAGGCAGGAGTTTTGTCTGTTTTACTCAAAGGTATGGTTTCAGCAGCTACAAGAGTTCCTGGCATACTGCAGAGGCTTGATAAATTTTTTAAAACAATGTTTATTTATTTGTCTGTCCTGGGTCTTAGTTGCAGCATGTGGGATCTCTTAAGAGTTCCTTGAACAGGGATTGACCCCAGGCCCGCTACAGTGGGAGCACAGAGTCTTAACCACTGGAGCACCAGGGAAGTCCCAATAAATGTTTTTTGAGTGAATCAATCAGTTATTGCATTTTTAAGTCAAAAAGATAGGGGGCTGCTGTTTAAAGACACCGGCTTAGAATCTGTTGTGAAGAGTGGTTTGATAATCTGAGTAATTGCCTTCAATTCATGCTCTGAAAAAGTGATTTTTTTCAGCATCGCTGTTTCTTCATGGCACGCTTCCTCCCTATGCAATTGGGATGTTGTTCTTACGAAAAGTGGCAGAGAATCGGCAAGGAGCCTTTTTGTTTCCATGGAGTGAAAAGAAAAGCTCTTTACTAATGTCATTGTCTCTGTACTTTTTCATCTCTAAATTTCACTGGATGTATCACTTAATCGTGTCTGACTCTTTGCAACCCCATGGACTGTAACCTGCCAGGCTTCTCTGACTGTGGCATTTCCCAGGCAAGAAAACTGGGGTGGGTTGCCATTTCCTTCTCCAGGGGATCTTCCCAACCCAAGGGTCAAAACTGGGTCTCCCAAATTGCAGGCAGATTCTTGACCATCTGAGCCAAGAGCAGCCAAATAGTCCAGAACACAACCCTGAGCCTTGGAGGTGATGCTGAGAGCACTGGGACCTCAGTTCACATCTTAGCCCTGCCCATGTCAGCTGTGTGGCTGTAGGCAAGTCCCTTTCCTTCTCTGAGCCTCAGTGTTTTCACCTGTCACATGGGATTGATCATCGTATCTTACCTCATTAGATTGTGGTGAGGATTTAAGACCTTGGTGGGTATTTACTGAGTACTTAGTATGTGATGGGCACTGGGTCCACAGTGTGAAGAGAAGGCACACAGTCCCCACGTGTCAGGGGCATCCAGGCCCCCAGGAGTGTCAGCAGTGTGAGGGCTCTTCTGGCCTGGGTCATGTGATCCATGAATGTTTGTGATTGCTGTTACTATGAATAGAAAAAGTCATCACCGTTTCCTTCTCATTATTGGGCACCAAATCTGCAACTGGGATTGTTTTTCCTTTCTGTGGCTTTAAGGAGGGGGTCTCTGCGCCTTGGAACTGAGCGATGCACCTGGGGTTCAGACAGAAAGAAGTCTTATCCTTGCTGGCCAGTACGGATGGGAGAAACTGCTCTGGCGTTGAATTAGAGGAAGAAAACAGTGGCCAGGTTGGGGCTGGTGATAGGAGAAGTGGATTTATGGTTCAAAAGTGTGGGCCCACCTAAGATGAGTGATAATCTAGAAATTCATTCCTGGCATGTGGTCTGAACTCTAGAGCTTTGACAAACCAGAGGGGCGTGGCTGTGCACACGGGAGCAGGGGCTGTGAGTGGCTCTGGCTGCAGGGAGCTCCATGGGAGGCGGGGACTACTGGAAGAGGAAAGGAGAAGGATCTGAGGACCAGGGCTTGGGCAGGGCATGTCCTTGCTTCCGCTTCTCTGGATGGTGACAGTAGATCTGTAGGCACGTGGCACTTCTTTTATCATTATTTTTCTCTTACCCCATCTTACTAGATTAGATGCTCCCTGAGGAGTGTGCTCATCTTTCTCATAGCTGGCATTTCAATCAGGTGTACAATTGGCTACAGTTATGAGAAAACTCAACTCTTACATGACTTAATAACTCATTTTCTTTATATAACATGAAGTCCAGAGGGAGGAAGATCTTGGAATTAGCTTAGCAGCTCCAAGGTCCCTCTATAATATTCTTAGCTTGATTCTTTTCCTGCTTAATACCTAAAAAGTAGCTGATTACGAAGTAGCTGCTGTGCCTTCAGAAATTACATCTGCTTTCCAAGCTGGCAGGAGAGTGAAGAGACAGAAAAGCCTCAACTAGCCACATTCATTCACTGGCTACAGTGGAGCCAACAGGGAAGACTGGGAAATAAATTTTTTTTTTAAAATTATGCTTGTATGGAAATCCCAACAGGATGCAGGCTGCTTGAAGACTCTTGAGAATGAATGAAAGAAGGAAGGAATTGGCAGTTATCTTGAGGATGAATGAATGAGCTCTGCGCCTTGGAACTGAGCGATGCACCTGGGGTTCAGACAGAAAGAAGTCTTATCCTTGCTGGCCAGTACGGATGGGAGAAACTGCTCTGGCGTTGAATTAGAGAAAGAAAACAGTGGCCAGGTTGGGGCTGGTGATAGGAGAAGTGGATTTATGGTTCAAAAGTGTGGGCCCACCTAAGATGAGTGATAATCTAGAAATTCATTCCTGGCATGTGGTCTGAACTCTAGAGCTTTGACAAACCAGAGGGGCGTGGCTGTGCACACGGGAGCAGGGGCTGTGAGTGGCTCTGGCTGCAGGGAGCTCCATGGGAGGCGGGGACTACTGGAAGAGGAAAGGAGAAGGATCTGAGGACCAGGGCTTGGGCAGGGCATGTCCTTGCTTCCGCTTCTCTGGATGGTGACAGTAGATCTGTAGGCACGTGGCAACTTCTTTTATCATTATTTTTCTCTTACCCCATCTTACTAGATTAGATGCTCCCTGAGGAGTGTGCTCATCTTTCTCATAGCTGGCATTTCAATCAGGTGTACAATTGGCTACAGTTATGAGAAAACTCAACTCTTACATGACTTAATAACTTATTTTCTTTATATAACATGAAGTCCAGAGGGAGGAAGATCTTGGAATTAGCTTAGCAGCTCCAAGGTCCCTCTATAATATTCTTAGCTTGATTCTTTTCCTGCTTAATACCTAAAAAGTAGCTGATTACGAAGTAGCTGCTGTGCCTTCAGAAATTACATCTGCTTTCCAAGCTGGCAGGAGAGTGAAGAGACAGAAAAGCCTCAACTAGCCACATTCATTCACTGGCTACAGTGGAGCCAACAGGGAAGACTGGGAAATAAATTTTTTTTTTAAAATTATGCTTGTATGGAAATCCCAACAGGATGCAGGCTGCTTGAAGACTCTTGAGAATGAATGAAAGAAGGAAGGAATTGGCAGTTATCTTGAGGATGAATGAATGAGCCCACAGTCCATCTTCTCAGCCCAGCAGTTTGCCACAGTAATGTGTCTTCCTGATGATCACAAAGATTATGTGGATCCCAGGGCAATTAAGATCACTGGGCCTTAGTAACTGAGAAGATGAGGGTTGGGTGATGTTTGATTTAATATGTACATTTGCTCATTTGTATT
This sequence comes from Madoqua kirkii, assembly GCA_006408675.1. NCBI lineage: Eukaryota > Metazoa > Chordata > Mammalia > Artiodactyla > Bovidae > Madoqua > Madoqua kirkii. The sequence continues at coordinate 10,633 of SJYC01102047.1, read as the reverse complement.
GAATAAGCTCCTCCTCGGGGTGGGTCCCTCTTCCATGTGGACAAGAAAGTCCTACTTTTGTGCTTCCAGGTCTCTTGAAGATGCCACTGGGGATGTCTGCAAAGAAACAAGTGAAGTATAGGGCTATCGGGCAATGCTCGGGGTCCCTGTCTTGCTTTCAATCTTAATTAGTTCTCCTTTGTCCTTGCCCAGCTTTAGGAGCTGGCCAGCATTTCCCCCTAGGGCCTCGAGTCCTTGCAAAGGCAGGATGGAAGTTCAACTGGATTGAATTGGGACACCTCTGCCTCTCAGCTCCATCTCCAGGGCCCTTGGGATGGATATTTAACCAAGACCTTGTCCAACTGGGGCATCTTGGCCCAACAGCCTTTTGTGGGAGGCCCTTGGGGATAACTGCCTGACCACTTGTCCAGAAGTGGAAACAGAAATGTGACCTTGGCCAAGTTACTTAACTTCTCTGAGCCTCAGTTTTCTTCTCTGCATTGGCTTGCTCTGAAATTCAACTGACACAAGCTTTTAAAGCATCTCTATAGAACCATGCCTGGCACCTAATACACATGAATAAAATCAGGGCTGTTCCACTTCCTTCTTATAATTATTACATGATTAACTGGAAAGACTCGGATTTGACTATGTGTTCAGTTGCTTATTCTATAGCGACAATTTTCTCTTGTGTAAAATAGGTGATGATAGAGCTTCCCAGGGTTGTGGGGAGACAGAAATGTGGCCAAGTGGGACTCCCTAGTGGTCCAGTGGTTAAGATTTCGTCTTCCAGTACTGGGGGTGAAAGTTCAAGCATTAGGGTGCTTTCCTAGTTGGGAAGCTAAGATCCCACATCCTTCACGGCCAAAAAATCAAAACATGAAACAGAAGCAATATTGTAACAAATTCAATAAAGACTTTAAAAATAGTCCACATCCAAAAAAATCTTAGAAAAATATAAGAAATATGACCGAGAAAAAGCAGAGAAACACCCAGGTGGGATGAATGTGTGCCTATTTTCCACTGAATAAATGTGGGAGCCCACCTTGCGCAGAGTGAAGGTCAGCCTTGGGGCGGGGAGCTCAGCTGAGGAAGGAGAAGACTGGAGGAGGGAGGTCAGACCGAGTATTACGGGAAGAAAGGAAAGGCAGGGGAAAAGCCTGGATTTTTAATCATTCAAATATAGGGCAGAGGAGATACATTTGATGGAGACTTAATAGGAAGATGGGAGCTGGGATGAGCCCCGAACCTCTGGGGCTGTGGTTGGGGCAGGTGCTGAAAAGTGCCCGCCCTGGGTTGGGCCAGAGGCGGGGGCATTTAGGGCTGTTTTCCAGGGAAGAAGAGGAGGTGCCCGTTCAGCACGCCCTGTCCATGGTTGTTCCTGAACTCTGAGGTCAGATTTCATAGCTGGAGAATGTAGAGGCTGGGTGGGAGAGAGTGCGGTGGGAATCAGCAGAGGAGCACAGGCACACCCCGGATCCATCTGGAGTCACAACCTGAGAAGCTCAAGTGTGCAAGGGCTCCGGCCTGACGCTCCTATCCAGGCTTCCCCCTTCACTGCCTTGCTGACTTCACAGTGTTCACTTAGTCTCTCTGAACCCCCAGGACCCCCATCGCTTAGTGTGGTACAGCAGTCGCTAAGTCGCATCCAACTCTTTGCGACCCTGTGGACCATAGCCCGCCAGGCTCCTCTGTCCGTGGGATTCTCCAGGCAAGAATACTGGAGTGGAAATTGCCATGCCCTCTTCCGGGGGATTATTCCCCACTCAGGGATCGGACCCTCGACTCCTGTGTCTCCTGCATTGGCATATAGGATTCTTTAGCTCTGAGTCACCAGGGAAACCCTTTAACAGCTCACAGCTCCTGGTGATTTACATAGTATATTACAATGCCTCAGTTCTCTGCGCTTCCCATGGTCACAGATAATCCTCACTACAGCCCTGTGAGGCAGAGGCTAGTATCATCCTCCTTTGACAGATGAAGAAACTGAGGCGCAGAGCAATGAAGTGACACCGCTGACGTACCCACTCAGGCAAGGGGAGACCAGAGGCCCCGATCTTCACCACTCAGTTCTTTAATAATTGCACAGATAATTCACTGTCAGCAAATGAGATACAGTCTCCCCTACCCCCCAGGAAAAGATGACTGGAGCAACCCAGTCTTCCAGGCTTGAGCCAGAGGTCGAAAGGCCAGTGTTCCTCTCTGGCTCACTGCACAGACTTTACTAGGTGGAAAGTTGGATGCCGGCAGGAACCTTGGGACTGGCCACCATCTCATTGATCTCCAGTGCCTAGCACAGAATGAGTGTTACACACTGTGTGATTCAGTGACTGCCTTTTGCACTAGGCTGTCAATGAGCATCCAGAGGCTGGTTCCAGGCTTATGCATAAATTACATCTCTCCTGGGCTTCCCAGGTGGCTCAGTGGTAAAGAATCCACCTGCTGATGCAGGAGAGACAAGGGACGAGGGTTTGATCCCTGGATTGGGGAGATCCCTCTGGAGCAGGAAATGGCATCCAATCCCTTGCCTGTATTCTTGCCTGGAGAATTCCATGGACAGAGAAGCCTGGCAGGCTACAGTCCAAGGGGTCGCAAAAGCTAGACAAGACTGAGCACATTGTTTCTCAAGATCAGGGGCTGTTTGTTCATATTCACCCCTCTTTCCACCTGATCAGGTACCCAGTTCCTGTGGACGCTGGAGGCCCACAGCAAGGTGACCAGGGGCAGTTCTTGGGAGAAGGGCTTGCTGAAGATGGGAGGGGGAGGACTGACTTTCTTGCAGACACCATCTGCTGCCCCAGATCTGCGAGCTTCTTCGGATTCCGGCTTCTACTGACAGGAGCTTTCTTATAGGCCTTTAGCCTCCACCTGGGATTAGCTTCTAAAAGATCAGAAAGCACTTAAACATATAAAACACCATGTAAAGACATAAATAATCCCCAGTAATTTCACAGGGAATTAACTCTTTCCTTAGGCTGTTGGACCATCCCTGCCTTGGTTGCCTTTGGTCAGAAGCTGAGTAATCAGGGTGTCAGCAGATGTTAAGTCAGAAAGGAACCTGGGAAAGCCTCTAGTCATGGAGCCACATGAAAAGATGGGGAGACTGAGGCCCAGAGATGGGAAGAGGCTTGTTGAAGCACATACTCCTAAGCCAACTCTAAAGTTAAAGCATAAACCAACTTGTAGGCTTGGGAAGGCTTCTCCTTTCTGTTTTAAAGTCTCTTACTTCAAGTAAGATCTCCAGAGCAGTGTGGGCAGAGTCATGTTATACTGCAGAACACAGGCTCCTGACTGGGAAAGAATTATGTCTGCAACTTAACTGCTGGTGATCTTGGAGAAAGGCATTTCATTCCTTTGAGACTTAATCTCCACATCTGTGAAATGGGTTGAGACATGAATGGAGTCAAATTCACTGAATAATGTAAGGATGAAGTGAAGTGGTGATCTTAAAGAGCTGTGTGTATATTAAACACCCAGTTAAATAACTAATACATAGATATTATGATAATTACCATCCTTCCTTGCCCCTCCCTCAAACCCTCACCTCCCAGGGTTTTCTCCATTTAGGTGCTTCCTAAAGGCTTCCCTTGTGGCTCAGCTGGTAAAGAATCTGCCTGCAATGTGGGAGACCTAGGTTCGATCCCTGGGTTGGGAAGGTCCCCTGGAGAAAGGAAAGGCTCCCCATTCCAGTATTCTGGCCTGGAGAATTCCATGGACTGTAGAGTCCATGGGTCTCAAAGAGTCGGACATGACTGAGCAACTTTCACTTCCGGTTCCTTGGGCCCCAGGCTTTGGAGTCATCTCTAATTTTCCCCTCTCTTTTACACTTTGCAGCCAACCTCTCAGAGGTCCTACTGTCTGAACCATAAAATATATCTAGAATCTCCCACTGCCCTAGTGTCATGTTCCCACTCTGGTCCACCCTGGATGACTTTAGAAATTTCAGATCGATAAACTATAGCCTTTGGGCCAAAGCTGGCTTGATGCCCCCACTCTCCCTCTCTCTCTCTGCCTCTCCTCCTCCCCCCTCCCTGCCTCTCCTCCTCTTTCCTCTTTGCTCTTTCAGGGTCCTCCTGAGAAGTGCACATCCCATACCCGGGAGAGATCCAAGTTGGCCTGCTATTGAGCCCCAGTAAATGGAGATGATGGGCCTTTCAGAGAAGAGCTATCGAAATGGTGCCCTTTGTTCTCTACCCCACCCCCACTTTTTTTTTTTTTTTTGACTCTATGAACTAAGGTTGTTTTTTACCTTTTGCAGTGGTTGTGGGAGAAAGCTAAAGAAAAAATATTTCATGACATGTAATGATTATAGGAGACTCAGAATCCTGTGTCCAGAAAGTTTTTTTGGAACCAGCCAGGCCCATTTGTTTTGGCATGGCTGATTTTGTGCTGTAGCCACCGAGATAGGTAAGTGTAACAGAGACCAGGGGCCCACAGAACCTAGGGGTAGACTCTTCACGGGCCTCTTTGCCATCCATGTTTTCCTGTCTATTGTCTAGTCCCAAGACAGCCTTCTGAGTGATTCTTTTCAATGCATTCCCGCCTCTGCTCACAGCGCTTCAGCGTGGCTCCCCGAGTCACAGTTCTTCAGTGTAGCCCCCCGAGCAAATGCCATGGTCTTCGTGATGGCCAACAGGGCCCTACCAGGTTCACCCAGCACCTCTCCATCCCGCTTGGTTCTTGGGCCTCTGTCTCCTCCTCTCCCCCTTTACTTCACTCTAACCTCCACCTCTACTTGAACATGATGGATACTCCTCTGCCACAGGGCCTTTGCACTGGCTATTTCCTCACCTGGAAGCCTCATTCCCTCTCCTCCCTCAACTGTTTGCCTGAATCTCACCATCCTGAGACTTCTTCCAGTGTCCATCTAATCCTTTGACCCTCCTCAACCCTCTTATCATCCTCTATTTTTTATCTTTTTGTTATTACACTCATCCCCCTCTTATGAACTAGCCAGTTTACCAATCCATTTTATTTGCCATTTGTCAGCTGTCTTTCTTCATCCTATCACTTTATGGCATATAGAAGGGAAAAAAAGTGAAAACAGTGACAGATTTTATATTCTTGGGCTCCAAAATCACTGCAGACAGTGACTATAGCCACAAAATTAAAGGACAGGGCAGGAAGGACAGGGAAGCCTTGCTCCTTGGAAGGAAAGCTGAGACAAACCTGCAGCGTGTTGTTGTTCAGTTGCTCATTGTGTCCGACTCTTTGCAACTTCATGGACTGCAGCATGTCAGGTTTCCCTGTCCTCCACCGTCTCCCAGAGTTTACTGAAACTCATGTCCATCAAGTTGGTGATGCCATCTGACCACCGCATCTTCTGTCATCTTCTCTTGCCTTCAGCCTTTCCCAGCATCAGAGTCTTTTCTAATGAGTCTGCTCTTTGCATTAGGTGGCCAAAGTATTGAAACTTCAACTTCAGCATCAGTCCTTGCAATGAATATTCAGGGTTGATTTCCTATAGGAGTGACTGCTTTGATCTCCTTGCTGTCCAAAGGCCCCTCAAGAGTCTTCTCTAGCACCACAGTTAGAAGGCATCAGTTCTTCAGTGCTCAGCGTATTAAAGAGGAGAGATATCACTTTGTCGACAAAGATGCATATAGTCAAAGCTATGGTTTTTCCAGTAGTCATGTATGAATGTGAGAGCTGGACCATAAAGAAGGCTGAGTGCCTAAGAATGGATGCTTTTGAACTGTGGTGCTGTAGAAGACTCTTGAGAGGCCCTTGGACTGCCAGGAGATCAAACCAGTCAACCCTAAAGGAAACCAACTCTGAATATTCATTGGATGCTAAAGCTCCAATACTTTGGCGACCTGACGTGAAGAGCCAACTCATTGGAAAAGACCCTGATGCTGGGAAAGATTGAAGGCAAAAGAAGAGGGCAACAGAGGATGAGATGGTTGGATGCCATCACCGAGTAGATGGATATGAGTTTGAGCAAACTCCAAGAGATAGTGAAGGTCAGGGAAGCCTGGCGTGCTGCAGTTCACAGGGTCGCAAAGAGATGGACAGTGACTGAACAGCAACTCTCTCCATCAGACGGTGAGGTCCCCTGAAGGCAGGCATGTTTGTTCAGATGTGTTCACGACCGTATCCCCAAACCCAGATAGGGCTGGCCCCACCAATGCACAACCGTGCTATTGGGCTGGGCTCAGAAGGGCTGGGAAGGGGGTCCCTGCTCAGAAGGATCCGCAGTTGGTTTCATGCTCTGCGCCACCATTGTGGAGCTCCTATCAGCTCTTGGACAATGAATCTCATATCGTCACTTTGCATTGAGCAAGGCCAGTTTTCTAGCTGGTGCTGGCTGTAGAAGCCTGCCAGGCACACAGCGGACCCTGGGAGAATATTTGTGGAATGAACAAGTGAATGAATGATCCCTGTTATGATTCAGCTCCAGGCCCGACCTGCTTCTCTGGCCACTGCAGCCTCCACCCTGTGCCTCCCTTCCTCCTGCCTTTTGAAGGCGCGTGTACTGATGGAAGTGGACAGGAAGAGGAGTCAGTCCTGGATCGGGGAGCCAGGAGAAGATCACCTACAGAGCAGAGAAGACGCAATTACTCCAGCAACTGTCCTCCCACCGACCGCAGCTCGGAGCCTCCACTTAATGTAATTGAGTGTGAAGGCCGGCTGGAGACACAGGCGCCCCTGCCGCTCCCTCTCCATAATATAGACACTGTTGGTTGCTAATTGGCGCCAGTGGGCTGGTGCTAATTGTCCTAATGCACTCGGCTTGATGGAGGCCGAGGCCGCCCAGGATGGGGGGTGGCAGGCTCCTTGGGAAATGGTGGGGGGCAGCGGGCGCCCAGCGGCAGCAGACACTGCTGCACTGCTCATAAAAGTTGGAACGGGCTTTAATTTTGCATCAAATATTTAAGTGGGTTTGGGGAGGGGGAGGGGGAGGTGGACCATTGAGCTTAGCTTGCGGTAACCCGCAAGGTCCCAGGTGGGAATATGCCCCCCTGCCATCCTTATCAATGGATTAGAGATGACTGTGTCCCCAGCATTGTCTAATTAATTGTGTGAATTTCTAATGACCCTTTTACTGTCTTCCCCCAGCCGCACCCCAGTCCCTTCCCTTCTGCCCTCATTTGAGCTGCTCCCTTTTATTCTAGTTGTTTCTGAAATGTGTGTTTTAGTGATGTGACTTGTCATCTGCAGGGGGAGGCAGCGTTGAACAGAAAGTGGTGCAGAGGGCTGGGGATCAGGGGTGCGGGTGGGGGAGAAGCTGGAGTTGGCCTTGAACTCACTGTAGTCTCAGCATACTCACTCACCTCCTCCAGGCCTCAGGGTCCTTGATGAATAACTGTTGGGTGGGGCTAGTGAGTGTCAAACGACAGTGCCTCCTCGCTCATGGACAGCAAGACCTTTGCAGGAATATGGAAATATATATATATTTTAATTTTGCACTTGAATTTGTTTTAGTGAGCATTAGGGGAAACAAAGGGGCTTCCCAGGTGGTGCTAGTGGTAAAGGACTCGCTTACCAACACAGGAGACATGAGAGATGCGGGTTCAGTCCCTAGGTTGGGAAGAAGGGTACAGCAGCCCACTCCAGTATTCTTGCCTGGAGAATCCCACAGACAGAGGAGCCTGGCAGGCTACAGTCCATGGGGTCACACAGGGTCAGACAGGACTGAAGCAACTTAGCACACATACACACACACAAGAGAAATATATTTATATTATATATTATACTAGACACATGATATGGATTTAACAATGACACAAAGATGCAGTATGCTGGTGAATATTTAGCCATCAGCCCTGCAGGGGAAGAAAGCCCTGATCTGGAGCATCTGCCAGTTTCCATGTGCTTCCCTGGTGGCTCAGTGGTAACGAATCCATCTGCCGTTACAGGAGATGCAGATTCAATCCCTGGGTCGGGAAGATCCTTTGGAGATGGAAATGGCACCCCACACCAGTATTCTTCATCGGGAAATCCCATGGATAGAGGACCCTGGTGGGCTACAGTCCACGAGGTCCCAAAAGAGTCAGACACGACTTAGCGACTAGACAAGAGCAGAAATGGTGTCATACACCTACCATCAAGCTGCCGTGGAGTCACTGAACACAGAGTTGGGAAAAGATGTATAGGATTAATGAAAACAGAATTCTCGTCCCCCAGAAACAATAGGTGAAAGTAACCTCAAGGGCAGAAGTCAAGGAAAATGTAGTAAAATAATTAGGAAGGGATGGGTTCTGTGTACTTGTTCCCCTTATTTTTCAAAAACTGTAATTGCAAGCTTATCTAATTTAATTTTTCACAATGGCTGTGTTTCACAGCAGGCTTGCAAAACCCTTGATAGTGGACACTGGCTTTTATTAACATCCTGGGCCAGTTGTGGCACACCATTGTGTGTGCACGTGTGTGTAGCACATCACTGTGATTCTCGTGATTTCTCAGAGGGAATTTCATAGGATAAAGCTGAGGGATTTTTTTTTTAATGATTCTTTATAAATCAACTTAGAAGAAAATGTTAAATGAATAATGGCCCAGTTGATTTGCACAGAAAGCAAAAGTCATGAAGTTGGTACCCATGTGCTTGTAATTCAGAAAGAGGGGTGGTTTCCTTCTAGCATCCGCGGGGCAGGTTGGGCAGCCGGGGTTTGCTGCCTTCTATCTTGTTTGCTAGGAGGCATGAAATGGCCATGTCACACTCTTTCCTTTTACCACTGACTTCGCTCTTTGTCTCTTTCTTCCCAAACCCAAGGCACCTACTCCGATGCTGGTCTTTATACTGTTCTTTCTTTTGCTTTAATTGGAGTATAACTGCTTTGCAATGTTGTATTAGTTTCTGCTGTAAACAGCACGAATCAGCCATATGTATAGATACAGCCCCTCCCTCTTGAGCCTCCCTCCCACCCCTCTAAATCATCACAGAGCATGAGCTGAGCCCCCTGTGTTACACAGAAGCTTCCCACTAGCTGTGCATTTTACACATGGTCAGTGTATGTGTAAATACACACATATATACAACACAATGGTGTATATACGTCAGTGCTGCTCTCTTAATTCGTCTCACCCTCTTCTTCCTGCTGTGGGTCCACATGTCTGTTCTCTGCGCCAGAGTCTCTGTTCCTGCCCTGCAGATAGGTCCCTCAGCACCATTTTTCTAGATTTCATAGAACTACCGTGAAAATGAAAGTGTTAGTCGTTCAGTCCACGGGCTAACCCCATGGACTGTAGCCTGCCAGGCTCCTCTGTCCATGGAAATCTCTAGGTAAGAATACTGGAGTGGTTTGCCATTCTCTTCTCCAGGGGATCTTCCCAACCCAGGGATTGAACCCAGGTCTCCTGCATTGCAGGCAGATTCTTTACTATCTGAGCCATCAGGGAAGCCCAGAACTACTATATGACCCAGTAATTCAACCACAGATAATGTGCCCTGAGAAAACCATAACTTAAAGAGACACATGTATCATAATGTTCATTGTAGCATTATTTAATAGCCAGGACGTGGACACAACCTAGATGTCTATTGACAGATGAATGGATAAAGAAGATATGGTATGTATACACAATGGGACATTATCCAGCCATAAAAAGGAATGAAATTGAGTCATTTGTAGTGATGTGGATGAACCTAGAGCCTGTCATACAGAGTGAAGTAAATCAGAAAAAGAGAAACAAACATTGTCTATATTGCTCTTGAGCTCCTGTTTCTAGCCCTTTCCTCACTTTCCAGCCTCTCCCACCCACTCCTTTTCAGAGATTTGACTGCATTACTGATGGCTTCCCTGATAGCTCAGTTGGTAAAGAATCCACCTGCAATGCTAGAGACCGTGGTTTGATTCCTGGGTTGGGAAGATCCCCTGAAGAAGGGATAGGTTGCCCATACCAATATTCTTGGGCATCCCTTGTGGCTCAGCTGGTAAAGAATCTGCCTGCAATGGGGGAGATCTGAGTTTGATCCCGGGGTCGGGAAGATCCCCTGGAGAAGGGAAAGGCTACCCACTCCAGTATTCTGGCCTGGAGAATTCCGTGGGCTGTGTAGCCCATGGGGTGGAAAAGAGTTGGATATGACTGAGTGACTTTCACTTTCACTGAGGGCATCAGTGGCTGGAGGATCACCACATCATCCTGACGCCATTCCCTGGGGAGGAAACATGAGCTTGGAGTCGTGAAGGTGGCTCCCGTCCAGGAGGACTGGAATAAGGACCAGTTTGTACAAGGTATAGGGAAATCATGGGTGCTTTGCATCCCAGGCACCATTCTCCTCTCTCCAGACAAATCATCTCAACCTGCTTTGCCTTAGATTTGCTTTATGAATCTGTTATTGTTGATTTTCAGTTGTAAATATGGTTCATGAGATTGCAAAGACACACGCCCGGGGTGGGGGGGTGGCGACAGGAATCATTAACACAGACAGCAGGCCGGTGAGGGGCCATGGCAAGCCAGGAGATCTAACACCCTGCCTGAGGGGACATCAGGAACCCCCCAGCCAGCTGGGGCTGCACATAGCCAGAATTCCTTATTGGAGCTGAAAATGCTGATTTGAACATAAATTTCCTTAAAAAATTTTTTAATATTTTTAGTTGGAGGATAATTGCTTTACAACATTGTGTTGGTTTCTGCCAAACATTAGGATGAATCAGCCATGAGTATAACATATGTCCTCTCCCTCTTGAGCTTCCCTCCCACCCCCCACCCC